>PHNY01281735.1:18029-42541 GCA_003724115.2 Anethum foeniculum | reverse complement strand
ATATGATGCAGCTATAATTTTAGTTGCAATCATATATTATTTTTCTCAGCCTATGCGGACATCAGCATATATTCGACCACTGCTGTATCCTTCTTACTTACCGGTCTAGATTGTTATTGATTCGTTTTTCAGCCTATGCAGTGTATTGTCTAAAATTTATTCAGAATATTGCTCTTGTTGTAGAAATGTGATATAGCTGCATTTCCTTAGTAATGTAATTATAGATATTGTGCTATAGCACCAACTATTTTGGCTGGTCGGATTGATCCCCTTCTCTTTGAAGCTCTCTATGTAAGTGGCAAAGCTTCTATATGGATCTTGTTATTTCTATATATATTTCGCTTCTTGAACTTTCTTTTTTTAAGGAATTTTTTTTCATCAACTTGTTGTGATGGTATTTTTACATTAATTACCCTCTATACATCTTTCTAGTATCTAAGCTTCTCTCGTTATAAATTTTGCCTTTCAGGCAATCCAGCATGCAATTTTTCTCTTAGCCAGAGTCCCCCAAATATATGAAAACTTCAAGGTAAGTGCATGCCTCATAATATTTATCTTGAGGGGACAGGAAAAATGTCACATGTTATTCCTTCTTTGTTGAACATAAAGGGGAGGTGTTTGTTTATATCTTGCATCTTGTACAATTGTCATCTTTTAATTTGATATGGAAAATTATGGGTACGGTGCTAATGACACTGATAAGTAAAACTTGGGCACGGTTATACTAATTCCTTGCATGTCTTTTTAAGCAAGATGTTTCCAGTAGCTTAGCTATATAATAAATGAGTCAGAAACTTAAATTAGACAGAAATTACAGTTTAACCTTTGGTAGCTGTATATTATATAAGTGACCACATATGCATCTCCCCGTATAAACATATTAGCCCTTGTAAAGCCAATAGCAAGCCACCATGATTGAAGATCAAACTTGTTATTTTGATGGGAGATAATCAAACATCTCCAGGTACCCTTTTTAGTTTTGACATTATATTTCCTTCATCCTCTTCTCATAAAAACCTTCAAACTTCTCAACTTTACCTTTAGTTTCCTTGATTTTTCGTAACAACCGGAAATAAAACTCGTCAACCTATAAAGTTACATGCCCTTCTCTTGTTGCAATTTAAGAACATAGTCTTGTATGGACAATGTTAATAACATAATTTGTTACATAGAAATTAGGGTTCATACCGTGTAAAGGGAGCATCCCCGAACTACTCTTGTTCCTGAAAGCTGCGTGTTTTTTTCCTTCCCAAAAATTATACTCTTCATATGAATATCTGTGTGTGTGTGTGTTTATATACAAGGATCTGTATTTTTGGCTGGGATGAAATTAAATTGAAGTAAAAGGGAAAACCTCTACAATATCTTCCAATATTACCCTTGCAGATATGACTCCTTCAGGAGCTGAACTCGGACCAGGGGTTGAACCATACAGATCTCGTACTTGTGTAAATAGGCTTTTGTGTCCAAGTTGACATACTTCAAGGGCAAAACTAATAAGTAATAATAACCCATGTAATCCCTGACATAAACAATAGCATATAAACTTGATTTGGTATTGTATGACGAGTTTTCTTTATATTGCTTGCAATCAACATATATTTTTCATGTTTGTTTGACCAATCATCGGGGTTGTGAACTATATGTAATTAATTCAGCCAAGCTTATCCCTTATATTGTTATTTTATCATTCTTGATTCTTGTCCCACATCAAGCTATATAAAACTCCAGGATAGGCCTATATAGTCCTTATTGGTGTGTCATGTGTGTAGTAAGGTTAGAACTTTTTTGCAATAATATAATGTGAAGCCTATATCTTTTCCTTTGAATTTTATATTTAATTCAAAATGGAAATAACCAATAGAAAGCAATGAAGAACCATCTCATTACTATTCAAAAAAAAAAAGCCAGATGGTAGATACACTACTCTCTCTGACCACTAGCTTTTAGAGCAAGTCCAACTTGTCCTACTATAAGCCTTATAAATATAATAAAATATAGTGTCCTAGTGATTTAAGGCAAAATTTTTGTATATCAACTCCAACAACATGCCTTATAATCGTGCCTTATTATTAAAATAATATTATATTTGAATTACAATCGGAGGGAAGAGAATAGATGGGTAAAAAAGGAGGGAACTAAATTTTTTATTGATAGAAATGAAATATGGCATGTCTAATCATGCCTTAAAAATGAGGCATTTGATGAATGTCCTAGTGTTTTAAGGCACCACTAAAACACTGTTGGAGCACCCATTTATACAAAATTCCTTAAATTCAAATTCTAGTTTAGAACATAGATTTAGGGCACTCTTGGACTTGCTCTTACTTTTTAAATTTTTTGGGCTGTCTTCATCTCACAGTGAGAAAGTAAATGTTCTCTTTTAAATTCCTGGAGGAACTCTAAACATGCACAGTCTAATTTGTTTCCTATCAAGTACATTGGAGTATATTTGGCTTACATCGTTAACAATAAAGTTACCTCTGGGAGGCATGATTTAGGGATAGTATTTGTTATGATCAACTGTATTTCTATTTTCTACTCCCTCCGTCCCACTTGATTCTTAACATTTGAAATGCAGTGTTCGGCACGTATTTTAAGGCTCTTATCTAGTATAGTTGTATAAATTATTTTAGAAACTTTTTTCTTCTGAATAAAAATTAAATGTCTAAACTTTTATTCAAAAAAAGAAAATTTTAAAAATAAGTTATAGAACTATGGTAGATAAGAGTTTTAAAATGCGTGCCGAACCCTCTGTTTCAAATGTTAAGAACCTATTGGGATGGAGGGAGTATTATGTACTGGATTGTCCCCCAATTAACCACGGTCCGGTCCATAGTAATGTTTCGATATGATCTCGGCCTTCCACTGCGTGATTGATGTTGAAACGCTATGTTAGATTGGTGGTCTCTGGCATGCATACACTTACCAGGGACCTGGACCCTACTTTAAAATGTATACTGGATCTGAAATTTTCACTCTTGAAAATTGGATAATTAAATGGCTTAGTGACCTTTTAAGCCTTAAGGTTTGCACCAATATACCCATCAGCCCCTGTAGTTCAACACCGTATTTTTTTCCCTAAAGTATTAAAAACGTATCTTTTTATCCTTGGACCGGCTGACTTCCACCGTTTTTTTCCCGGTTCAAGAGTAAAAAGATACATTTTTAGTACTTCAGGGGCAAAAAGCAACGGTTTTGAACCACATGGGCTGATGGGTATATTGGTGCAAACCTTAAGGCTTAAAAGGTCATTAAGCCTAATTAAATATAGTATTACAGTAGATCAAGGCTTTGCAGATGCCAAGTATGAATACATTTTAGTTGTACATAGGTGTATGAAACAAAGCTGTTACTCATTCGTATATTGACATTTGTGAACTCTGTATACCTTGCAACCACTGGAAGGTAAAGCTTGTACTTGTTCACTTTGTATACCTTCAGTTTCTCTCTCCTAATACATTCTGGTACCTGTTTTTGAACAATATCATCCATCTTTAGAATATTCTACCGTTATTTAGAATCCAGAGAACTTTACATTTTACCCCTTTAAAAGATCAGAACTTTACCTATCCTCCAAAATATCCTGAAACACAAAACCAAGTTAACAAACCCGAAAATGTTACTACCTACCAAGTATCAAAGACTTAAAATGCAAGTATAACCAGTACCTTTTAAAGCATGTAGTAAACATCTTTAGACAGCATGATCAGCTGTGATTTTTGCTCATCCATAGTTAACAATTATGCAGATAACACAGTTTTTTTTTTTAACTGGTACTATTTCATTTTCAATTTAGTGTTGTTGTCACTTATAAAAATTGCGAAAAGAAAGCGAGTTGCTTATCTAATATCTTTGCATTTACAGCATAGTTTCGGAATACAATATTGCCATATTAATGCATTTGTCACAAATCAATAGTGAATCCTTAACATTTATCTGTGTGTTATGTCCTCCTGTCATTTCTTTTGCTTCCCAAAGTATCCTTTTATGTGAATAGCTATGTTATTGTGTTAATTATTGTTTTTTTTCTGGTTGAGCAGAACCGGAGTACAGGAGAGCTCAGTTTCCTAACTTCTTTTATGAACTCTGCGGGTTCCCTAGGTTTGTTCACTTTTTCTTAGAACCAAAATGGTTAGAACTAGAGATTATACGGAAAGATCATTGCCATCTGTCAATCTGTTACTATTATTCCAACATTTTATTTATGTTTCTTTATATTTTTATTTTTGCAGTACGAGTGTTTACCAGCATCCAGGAAAACGCTCCAACAAGTGGTATGCGTCTTTTTTGTAAAATTCTATAATCTTTTGGACAACCTTTTTCATAGCCAGTCAATTTTCACTGGACATTCTTTGTCGGTGAAGTATCATACTCAAACGATCTCCATTTTACGTTGCATATTGAGCCCTGTGTTTCAACATTGAAACGTTGACCTAGAATATTTGAATTAATGCCTATTTAGAACCAAATGCCTGCTTTATCATTCCGCAACCAATAATACTCTAATCTGATCTTCTTTTAATGAATCTTTGCTGGCTCTAATTACTAATGTGGTTTCTTTAATTTTGTGAAGTTGTTGTGGGATCTGTGGTGGGCATAGTGACCAACGGCATCATATTAAGCCAGATAATATCATACCAGAAGCGACCTGCAAAGAAAGAGAAGAAAACAGATTAGAGACCGGATTTGGGTTTGCAGGGGTTTTGCCGCTGAAGCTCCGAAGTCGCATCAAACAGTGATCATACTTTAAAAATATTATTGTGGAATCATTTGATACACACATTGAAGAAGAGATATAGCTTAATTTTTATCAACTTTCGGATAAAGATTCTTGTATCAGGCTTGGACTAGATCATACACCAAGATTCTGTAATTTTATCAGTATTCTTCCCTGTGATTTAACTTCATAGTGGCTTTGTCTTCAATTTATATATGTTATGTTACTTGACTAGTAGCCAGTGTGAATATATAGTCAACCAGATTCTGTGAGCAAAACAAAAACAAAATCTAATACAAGGAAAAAGTTCCCGAAAAAATCAACCTACAAAAACCCAATTTCCGGGCTACAGTAGACAGGACTGAAGCAGACATTACTCAAAACGGTTATAGAATGTTAAAATTTTTACGGTAGCCATTTTATTCAGTGTAATGGTGAATTGAGTAATGGCAATAAAGATGCAGCTGACCAGCTGTTATATAAATATATAATGCAGTGGAAACAGGATATTAAAGAGACCGGGGCAATCCAACAAAAAAAAAGAGACCGGGGCAAGGGGCAACTATAAGTTGGCCAGGCTGCTTCTCCCCTAGTTCCTCTACTTGTACTTTAAAACTCAAAGAAAATGTATAACACTGACAGAAGTTTTATTCTTCGGAAAAAAACTCGTTCTATTACAAAGTCGAACTTAAGCATACAACCTGAATGACAAGTTACAACAACACTCGTAGTCCACACGAACCATCCAAATCTAAATACAATCCTGAACAAGTAGCGGATCATACTACTCAAATGCCTTGTTTCGTGTTACCACCTGCTTCCATATTTGAGAGATTTAAGCACTCTATCTGCAAGTATAATTACACGATCAATCTGAAGGAAATCTATCTATCCAGCTAGTTTGAAAACACAAATGCCGCCCCCCTATTCTCAAAGCACCACCTCTGAAGTATCCAAAAAATCAAATTACCTGTGTGAACATATGGTCTCGTAACCCCCTACAATGTCAGAGGGAGGGGGAGATAATCACAGATGGAAAGCATGTAAAATAACAGAGAGATGAGACCAATTTCAAATTTAAAATAACAAAACTTTACGACCTTGGGCACAAAGTCAAAAAGAGAGGAAGAACAAGAATGAACACACCTGGAACTGACAAGGAATGGGAGAAAGTTAAGAGGCAAACAGAACTTAACTGATCTAACTTTTAACCGTAAAAACCAAAGGAATTTCAGTATCTGATAAAAGCATGATTTCTTAAACACCGGGAACCATAGTGGAACATTCAAACAATACTGGAACATTCAAAAGCTGCCCAGAGTAATGTATAGAAAGGAAAAACAACTTAAATCAGATCATCTTAATGTCTGATCCCAACTGTCCACACAACGAAGTAAATATCCTCTCCAGTCTCCACAACCTACACCTAGCTGTGAAAATTTGCAGGATTGGTGACAACACAAACATGACATCCTCTTAAAGTTTGTTGGTTCCTTTCAAAGAGTTATAGCAATATCATGTTCCCAACTGATTTCACCACATTAGAAGACTGCTTAATGCGTAGGCCATAATAAAATAAATTACTACAATTACTTGTTTTGGACCTGTGGATAGATTCATAAACAATCAATGTATGTTGCATTTCGTAGGCTTGAAAGAACTGTGCAAGTGGCATGCAAGTTTAGGACTAACTTTGTTAAAAACATGCAATAAAATGCTTATTCCTGTCTCGTCTCATCTCCTACACAAATTGAGTCATAATTTGCTTATACTATATCACCTTCTTTTTTGGGTAAACTATAAATTCTTCCTACATATTAGCTTTTACATTTAAGGGGAGGGAGAGTGACTGTATGAGGGTGAGCCTAGTTGTCATGGAGGAGGGGGTGGGCGATTAGCCTTAGCCACTAATCTATCGCCCGGGTCCTTCATACTAAATAATCTTGTAAGCAGTACTTGAGTAAATGCAATAATGTCTGGAACACCAAAAATGCCAAGAAATATTTACAAACATAACATTTTTTTTTAGACTATTTACAAACATAACATAGAGGCAAGTAAACAGTTCATTATAACATTTTGTTAAGCAGGTGCAAAATTACAAAATCTACAAAATTAAAAATATAAATTAGAAATATATTTATTAAGAGTTAAAGTTGGTGCACAACTACTAGTATTGGTATTAAATTAATGAGAACGTAACAAAAATGCAGAATAGGGTAAGCATGGAAATTAAACATGAAATACAATATTTTTTCATGAAGACTTGACCAAGACAAAGAATCAAGGGAGCTTAATACTCAATAGTCTCTTGATAAAACAATCAAGGATAACATAAGCATAACTAATTAACAATGAGAGTAATGATGTGAAATGGGTCAGGTAAACAGAGAGTCGCAGGTTGTAGGTAAATATCTCAATTTTATATGTTGGTATACTGAATACATAAATAAGAATATAGTTTGGGAATAAATTTCATGCATCCATGATGTTATCTTAGATGTAATACTGATGCTTTGATATCACTTAAACCTACTATGTTTATAAAAAGTAATGCACATTAAAAGCTTCATACTATTATTTATTTTTCTTGAAAAAGATGCTTCTTAGTTCATACTAATTTATAGACTATAATTTTAGATGTATAGCTGTTATGAAACCAACATAAAGGATGATGCACTCTATTTTGCAATCTAACATAAACTGTAAAAAACAATGTGAGAAATTCTAAAATTAAAACTTATGCTTTATATATAGGTATCATATTTATTAGACTTACGATTCATTTTATTTAACTTAATAAATGAGTATATCGAGAAGAAAAGCAAGCGAGCAACATGATGTGCCGCTAGCCCTTCTTGAACGGAAAAACCCATCTTCTCCGACACCCTTTCAATATTTGCCAACTGCAACCAGACATTAAGGTACTCCATTAATCATAGACTACTCCCTGCCTAAATTATATCTTTAAAAACATACAAATTTTAAGTTCATGCAACTTGTAAGATAACATTTAGTTTTTATCAGGTAATAACTGAAATACATACCAACAAAAGCTGAATATTTCTTGTTTGAAAGGACGGCATATCATCAAACTTCTTTTAATATGGAAGCAGCATGTCAACGGGTTCATTCCACCTTCCCAGGGCATGCACTGCCCTGTCTGCACTTGAGAAAGAGAAAACTCTCTAAAAGACATGCATACACCGCCACTACAGAAATATCAATTAACAAAAGCTGAATTTATTACTATGACTATTAAAACCTTATATTAGGGAGCCAAAATATAAATAAAACAAGCTTGGACAGAAAGATGATGCAGTATGCTTCCAACTTTCAGATGAACCTATATTGCAATATGCACTCGTTACAGGCTTATTACAGAAAAAAATGTGTGGCATTTTATTGATGGAGAGAGCAGGGTTATAAATTAAATACTTTCCATTCTTAGCTTCTTTATCTTTTTTAGGTCAAAATTCTAGTTACTCTTATTATAGCATAGAGTAGCTTATTGCTATTTCCTTCACTACAAATTCGGTAGTGTGATTGGAGTGATGGAATATCAGTACACCAGATAAAGGCAGTTGCATGAAGATTCCCTACTGACAAAATGTAAGGAATGTATACGACCATGTCATAATAGCTTCACCGCATAAACCCAAAGTCAACAACGTGCGTAAATGAAGTACATCTTAACGAGGTATGACGACTACAAAAGGAAGCCACTAAACAGGCGCCAATTAGAAGGAACTAGCTGATGAGCAGAGTCCAATAGTCCTTCTATCATCACACAAGTTGCAATCTTACCATACAAGCAGACAAACAATAAATGCGACAAAACAAGATGAACAAGTTATGTAGGGCGGAAGCATTCACAGTCTCTCGTTGAGTTTCATGTAAAATGCATGGCACTACATCACAAGGTAATATTATAGGTACAAAATCACATTATATAAACCACAGGACACCCTGTCAAGAAATTTGAATCCAGTTTAATCAAATAGATATATATATTCTTAGCATGTACTAAATTTTAATTATACTTCACAACACCAACAATAAATAAGTAGATTGCAAATTTAGGAAGTTCTTTGTTCAGTTTGAGTTATATATATATAGGATGATAGAGAACAGGAAACAAATACATCATAATTGCAGATTGCAAATTTTAAACTTTAAAGGCATAAACAGCTACAGAAGTCAATTACAAAGGATAATGAAAAGCAAACTATGGATTATAATGTGAAAAAGACCAAGAGCCTTTGTACTTTCTTTTATATATCCATTCAGGTCCTTCTCTGGCTACTTCCTGAGGTGCTGCCGCTGAAGCTAGACCATCTTCTTAGAGTACAAGCAACTAAACTTCTTCCTGCAGTAAGGCGTAACCGAGCCTTGAATGATGCTGACCGAACAGACCTTGGTCGACCATTACTGCTTGACGCAACATTAGTACCCACGTCTTGGACAGTTTCAGGTGCATTCTCAGCAGCATTAACTTCCTGAACACCATCACCAGCAACAACCTCGTGGTTCTCAGGCTCAGCAGTGTCCAAATTAACAGCCACTAAAGCCCTATTTAATCTCAACCAATCTGCACCCTCAGAAGTCACAGCCCTACATTTCTTAACCTTGACCTTAACCAAATTAGGACATCCCCCAGCAAGAGCTTCCATACCATGATCAGAAACGGGACAACTTTTAATACATAGTTTCTTCAAAGCAACACATTTTGCAGCAATACACGAAATCTCGGCATCTCCAACAGTCTCACTTCCACACAACGCCAACCGTTCTAAACTCCGACAATTCGTAGCCAACCGCTCAATACTCACACACGTAGGATTCACACCAATCAGAACAAGTTCTAGCAAATTAGGACAATGTTTAGCAACAGCAATAAGACCTTCATCACTAATCCTATTCGTTTTCCATCCATCAATATGCAATTTCCGAATAAGCTTACAACTCTCCGCCACAGCCATTAATCCCAAATTCGTACATTCCGGAGTCTTCACAAGATGCAGTATCTCAATATTCACACAATTAGCCAACGCTGCTACTCCAACATCACTAACCTGAATCCTCTCCAAATGTACTTCAACTAAACTCGTCACACGACTAGTAATCTCCTCCAATAGCTTATCCCAATCCCCCGAACACCTATAAAGCTTCAACGTCTTCAAATTCTTCGCTCCCATAATTAACGGACCAAAACACTGCCCCGAATAAAGCTCCTTCAAACAAATCGTCTTAAGTGAATTCAAAGCCAATCCCGGTCCAATCGGTTCCAATGCCGCTCCATCAGGATTACACCTTAACCTCTTAACCGACAATTCCTCCAACGTCTCGCAATTCTCAAGCAACGCATTCATTCCTTTCGCTCCAAAAGTACACGAACCACACGAAAACTTCCTCAAACTCCTACAATTCCTCGCTAACGCACTCAACCCTACCTCACTCAACTCCTTACACGCGCGAATCTTCAATCTCGTTAGTTTTCGACATTTCTCCGAAATCAAAACCAACGCCTCATCTCCAATACTCTCAGATCTCCTCTCACATTTCAACGCGAGTTTCGTAACCGAATCGAACCGACTAAAAATCGAATCAATCGCAACACAAATCTCCACACTCGCGTTCAACGACAACCGGTACCGACTCTGACCTTCAACTCTCAACCACCGGCGACACACCAGCGAACACCGTTTCCGATCGCCGGATCCGAGAAGCTGAAACACACACGCCAAACACTCATCAGGCAAATACGACGTAAAATCACAATCTCTATCACTATTGCGATCGCTATTGCTGTTGCGATCGGTGTCGCGATCGCGATCGGAGAGAGAATCCATAAAGGAGCGAACTTTGAGAAATCTCGGCGAGATAACGGCGGAGGGAGAGTCGGAGAAGGGCCGTGAGGGAGTCGAAGATGACTGCCCCATTCACGGCGGCCGAATAACGGCCTCGATATTCGTGCTGCTATGAATAGGGTGTATGTATAGGTATGAGTTGTATGTATAGGTTGGAAATGTATGTATAGATTAGGAAGGGGATAGAGGAAGGGGAGATTAAAGTGGAGTGGAATACGGAGTTTTTTTATTTTTGGAAACTCTACTTCTCGTTTTGGTTATTAGAAACTCCGTTTATAAATTAAAATTCTACACTTTATAAGAGTCTCGAAATGCGTACAAATACATCCTACCGGGACGGAGGGAGTATGAAAATGATAATAAATGCAAGCTAGGGTGTGTTTGGTTTCTTTAAAAAAAATTATTATTATTATTTTTAAGAATTTTTTTTTAATTTTGATTGTGTTGTTTTCTAGTTTGTAACTATAAGAACTCACCCAATATATATGTACTGTGTTTCGAAGAAACAAATAAAATAATTATATATTTTAACAGAACGGTAAATATTTACGTGAATGTTAATGTAATGTACGTTTGTTGTTTTGTTGTTGTCGCGATGCTTTTGTACACGTCAGGAAAAGGGTCTGATTTTTTATTACATTTTTGTCGTATAACGGATGAACTTTAACGAAAGTGATTGTATATTTTAACATATCACTAAATATTTATGTAAATTTTAATGTAATGTACGTTTGTTATTTTATTGTTGTCGCAATACTTTTGTACACATTAAGAAAAAGGTCTGATTTTTTATTACATTTTTGTCATATAACTAAATGTTTTAATTAATTTTTAAATAGCAATTTAGTATGAAGATAATTTGATTCTTCTTTATTGTAGCTGCGATTTTTGCATGTTAAGAAAGAAAATTACGTTTTGATTTCGATTTTGCTAAGTAACGAATTTTAATCAATCATTTATTGAATTTGTACCGAACTCGATTTTGCGCTATACTATATCTTATTTAAGTTTTGTTACTTTTTAAATATAAAAAAGTTAATCCGATTTAATGAATTTAAATGTAACTCCATCTATGCACAACACTAAAAAAAAGTTTTGAAGTAAATCACACGACTTCACGAAGGTTCATGTACATATCTATCCATATGCATGTCATACGTTGCTGAAAGCTGTAAATTCAATATTTTGAACTGAATTTCCGGCTTGACCTCGTCATATATAAGTTCCAAGTTTGTTATTTTCACGACAGCTAAATTTTGGCATTGGCAGGCTCTCGTGTGTTACTTTGATACTTCTGTTTCATATGTGTACGTAGACATGACGATAAAATCAATCATAACAAAATATACGAGGGTTAATTATCTAGTTGGTCACTGAACTCAGCTTAATGTATCTCTGTAACAAGGTGACCAACTAGATAATTAACCCAAATATACAAGATAAACATCTGTAACAAGGTCGTGTGTGTCTCTGCAGACTAACATGACACCTCTTTGTTTATATAACAACACATAACATAATGTAAATGAAAGAATATATAAATAAGTAAATATAATGCTGTATTTGACAGGATCAAGATCAACCACAGACTATAAAGAGATTACATTGACTATAATTCCTGTATACTTGTTCGGTAACGCTTATAAGTTCGTTATAAGTTAGAAATATATAGTGGCTGTTTGGGTACCCACTAAGCTAAGCTTATATAAACTTTTATTCAACTTATAAGTAACTTATTTATATGGTTGTATATGTCAAAAATAGTTCAATGTGTGAAAGTCTTGTTCTTGGTGGATATACAAGAGTGTAAATTCCGTTTCTCCGGAATTTCAAAATTTTATAAAAAGTGTATTTTCACAGAGACTGTAGTACTATACCAAGTCTTGCAAGACTTGAACTCACACATTTCATTGGCAAATGCCCTTTGGTTTCAGAATATTTATTAATCACTAATGCACTACTAAGTGAATGTCCATGATCACAAGCAGGATTTCAGAACTAATGCTAAATGTTACAGATTGAAACAAGTGGTTATGAACCAATGAACTGTACTGTTCCCATCATATGGTAATAGAGCTTATAAGTTTTAGCATCCTAGTTCTGATTCATTACTACCATAATCGCTTCCTGCATTCCAGGTTTACCTTAAGTGATTGTTATCAAGTTGTTGCTGGTATTCCAAGAACTATTTTTCATCGACTGAATTGGTCGATTGATGTCAACTGGAGTCAACTTGGGCGAATTAGTCGTCGATTATTGAACACATACAGCGCCCCTGTACTCCACCCCTAAGAACATGGCAACAATTTACATAACATGTAAATGAAAGAAAAAAATAAATAAGTAGATATAATACTGTATTTGACAAAATAAACCACAGCTGCAAAGAGATAACATTGACTATAAAGAGACAAAGAAGTTCAAACATACTTGTTTGGTAACATTTACAGGTTCCTTATAAGTTAGAAATATATAGTGCCTGTTTGGCTACTCATTAACCTGAGTTAATTTATAAGTTACTTATTTATATATGTTTGTATTTAACAAAAATAGGCGAAAGTGTTGTTCATTTTAGATATACAAGAGTGTAAATTCCATTTCTGCTTTCAATTTCCATTTTCTCTGAAATTCCAAATTTTACGTAGAAAGTAGTTTATTTTCACATACACTACAGTACTATACCAAGTTTTCCCAGACTTGAACTCACACATTTCATTGGGAAAAGCCCTTTGGTTTTACGATTTTTATTAAACACTAATGCACTATTAAATGAATGTCCTTGATCACGAAGAGGATCTCAGAACATATACAAACAAGTGGTTATGAATCCATGATGTGTAGTGTGCACATCTATATGTTCAGTCTGGTCAAGTTGTAAATCTTAGCTGAAAAGTTGTATCATTTTTCTAAAAATGTTTAACATAGCAATGCATTTCTAGACCTTTTCTCTTTATTTGGTTTTGTTTTTGGTACCTCAGAGTTGTGATTCTTGATCAGTTCAATTCTGTTTCTTCCTGCCAGTTAACGATGAATACGAATTTACTGAAGAAGACGAAATTTTTTTTGGAAGAAGATGAGAAAAGTGTCATCGAAATGCTTCTAGCTATCAGAACTTGAAATCATGGCCAGGAAGTTGCTCCAATCCAACTAGGGTTAGTTGAAATGTTCATGTACATGTCTATCCATATGCATGTCATTAAATTATACTAACAAAATTTCAAAAGATGAACTTCTGTAGCAAGGTCGGGTGTGTCTCCGCAAACAAACATGACATATTGTAAATGAAAGAATATATAAATAAGTAAAAATGTAATACTGTATTTGACAAGATCAACCACAACTTGTGTATACTTTTTCGGTAACACTTATAAGTACATTATAAGTTAGGGACACATAGTGGATGTTTGGGAATCCATTAAGCTGAGTTTATACAAGTTTTTCTTCAACTTATAAGTTAATTATTTTTATGATTGTATTTGACAAAAATAGGGATGTGTGAAAGTCTTGTTCATTTTCGATATACAAGAGTGTAAATTCCATTTTTTCTCCAAAATTTCGAATTTTTCATAGAAAGTATATTTCATATTCACTATAGTACTGTATCAAGTTGTCTGAGACATGAACTCACACATTGCATTGAGAAAAGCCCTTTGGTTTCGGAGTTATTATTAATCACCGATGCACTTCTAATTGAATGTCCATGATCACATACAGGATTTCAGAACTTGTGCTAAATGTTATAGATAGAAACAAGTGGTTATGAACCCTTGATGTGTACTGTTCACATCATATGGTATTAGAGCTTATAAGTTTGAGTATCTTACTTCTGATTCATTACTACCATAAATCACTTCCTACATTCTAAATTTATAGTAAGTGATTGTTATCAAGTTGTCAACTGGTCTTCCAATCACTATCTTTTAATGGACTGAATTATTTACCCTAGTCAACTGGAGTCGACTTGGGCTGATTAGTCACCGACTATTAGAAAAGAAAAAATTACTTCACTTGGGAGTTCTCTATTATGTATTCAGTCTGGTCAGGTTGTATCTTAGCTGAAAAGTTGCATCAATTACTTGGTCTTCCATGTCCGAGACTTGAACACACACGTTTCATTGGGAAAGGCCCTTTGGTTTCAGAATTTTTATTAATCACTAATGCACTACTAGATGAATGTTAATCATCACATACATGATTTCAGAACTAATGCTAAATGTTACAGACAGAAACAAGTGGTTATGAACCAATGATCTGTAATGTTTGCATCATATGGTAATAGAGCTTATAAGTTTTGAGTATCCAAGTTCTGATTCATTACTGCCATAATCGCTTCCTACATTCCAGGCATTCCAGGTTTACATTAAGTGATTCTTATCAAGTTGTTGCTGGTATTCCAAGAACTATTATTCATCGACGGAATTGGTAGATTGACGTTAACTGGAGTCAACTTGGACGGATTAGTCGTAGACTATTGAACACATACAGCGCCCCTGTACTCCACCCCTAAGAACATGGCAACAATTTACATAACATGTAAATGAAATAAAAAAAATAAATATAATACTGTACTTGACAAAATCAATCACTCTACCAAGAGATCACATTGACTATAAAGAGACAAACAAGTTCGTATATACTTGTTTGGTAACACTTATAAGTTTATTATAAGTTAGAAATATATAGTGCCTGTTTGGCAACACTTTAAACTTATTTAACTTATAAGTTATTTATCTATATAACTTTGTATTTAATAAAAATAGGCCAATAGGTGAAAGTCTTGTTCATTTTAGATACAAGTGTGTGAGTTCCATTTCTGCTCTCAATTTCCATTTCTCCAAAATTCCGAATTCTTCATAGATGTATATTTTCACATATACTATACCACTATAGTACTGTACCAAGTTTTCCCAGACTTCAATTCACACATTTCATTGGGAAAAGCCCTTTAGTTTCAGAATATTTATTAATCACTGATGCATTACTAAATGAATGTCCATGATCATATTACATACATGATTTCAGAACTTATGCTATTTGTTACAGATAGTGGTTATGAACCCATATGTGTACTGTGCAAACCATATATTCAGTCTGGTGAAGTATCTTAGCTGAAAAATTGCATAATTTTTTCAAAAAATGTTCATATAGCAATGCATTTATAGACCTTTTCTCCTAATTTGGTTTGTTTTTTGGTGCCTGAAAGTCATGATTCTTGATCAGTTCAAGTCTGTTTCTTCCTGCCAATTAACGATGCATTGAAATTAAAATACGAATTTACTGAAGACGATGAAATAAGTGTGTTGGAAATGCTTCTAGCTATATCATCTATGCTCTGGAGATCGATTGGGTAGTAGATATATGAGAAAAATGTGTTCTGTAATGTACCTGCCTACCTGGTATACAAATGGCAATACTTACTAGCAGATAGTGCACTAAACTATCCAATGTTAACATTGTAAAGATTTAAGCTTTGTCAACTGCCATTCATGCAGATTGTCTTTTGTGATTGATACTGTATCATTGTTCCGCGCTCATGGGAACCTGCTAGTCTTGCCACCAACAAGTACAAGCAACAAGTACCTGCTCATTGTTCTAGTAAAATTCTGCAAAGCAGCGAAGGAGAGTCCAAGTACCAAGGTTGAGCCCAAAACTTAAGGTCCTGGCCAAAAAGTTGCGTTAATCCAAAGTAGGGTTGTGATTCGAGCCGAGCTGAGTAATCATAAACGAGATCGAGTCTGACTATTTAAGTATATATATAGTGTTAAACCACTGAGATAAATATTAGAGCTCAAATACGTAGGTCAACTTGCCTCTATTTATAAACGAGTTTACTCGTGAAGTAGAGCTGATATATCGAGTTTACTTGCGAGCTGATTAATCCAATAATATGAATGTATGAATTTGGAAATAAATTTTGGAAGAAGTATCAGTTTTAATAATTATAAATGAGTTGGAGCTCGAGTTTGAGAGAAACTTTCTAGCTCGAGTCAAGTTTTATTCGATCTTGGCTCATATAGATAAACGGGTAAGAGTTTGTGTTTTAAATGTGATCGTAACACTCGAATCGTACACACGTTTGAGTCAAACAAGCCATGATAAACGAGTCGAGCTCAAACAGATTACAACCCTGAATCCATCCAAATAAAGTAATAAATCGATCCAGATTTAAAAACAATAATCAATTCAGATTCCAGTAATAGGATAAAGTTCCTCCATGGCAGGCACTGTAGAAAGGAGCTATAAACTAGGAAGCACATGCTTATCAGCTTATGCTCATATGGGCTTTCTGAATAGTTCTCACTCCAAAAAAACGTCATATTGTGTTGAATGATATCTAAATTGCGGCATGAACAGGCTGGCCCAGTGGGCGTGCACAATGTGTGAGTTGTGATTGCTTATGAATGTGACTTTGTTTTTCTGTTGCGGAAATTTAATCAGCCTGATTAGTAATATCAGTCAACTGGTTCTTAATTTTTTTTATGATGCTTGAAGGCTGAGAACCATCCTCAGTTAGTCCAGATGCCTATTCGTAGTGAGAACTGACTGAGGATGCGGATAGACTTCTTATACTCGAAGTGTCTAAGATCATGCACTCGACAGAAGTATCCATCTCATGCAAAGAAGTTTATTGGACAGGGAACGTTTACAAAATAGCATTTAACACATGCTTGTCTAAGACTCTGCGTCCTAGATCATCCTGAAATATGCAGCATGCAATGCTTTTTAGGAATCACGGAATCATCTTAATCGTCTTAAGTAAGCACTTACGGTTCTGGAGTTAACAGTCATGAGATGATACTAAACGAGGATGGCCCATATTTTTGTCCACCAAGTAACACTAATACAGTAATACCTTATTAGCTGTCGATGTAGTAGGTAAATAACAGATGCCTGGTTCTTATTTACTCTGTGCAACAGGGGAATGTTTTGAGGGATGTTAATGGCATTGCCTCCATTTTGTTAGTTAAAATTGTATTTACTTCTTTCTTACTTCCATTTTGATTTCTGAATTAAGTGCTGCCATGCTAGTACTGGGGATGGTCCTAGAATTAATTGTGCCCATGCAGACAAAAGAGAGCCCGAGTAATATGTACAATCAGTGGATTAAATGAATTTGTTTCATCGTTTGTAAAAGCGACCATGCAATGCACATATGTTCCAAGCATGCTATTTAATGTGTTAATGCAAAACGCCAATTACTCTTTGGAACATATGATTTTGTGATGTTGTTATCTGAAGCTGCTTGTTTTTTTTTAATTTCACACGTGGAAGGAATTAATTCACCTATTTTTAATCACCAACATTAAACTATGTCGTTTTTTACGTAAACACACCACATCAAACTGTATCGTTTTATTTAAACATCACCAACATCAAACTGTGTAGTTTTACGTAAACACACCACATCAAACTACGTCATTTTATTTAAACACAACAAGTAATGCTATAGATACCAAATTCGGTCATGCATCAGTACTGACCTATCCTGGAATGTAATTTGCACCTCGAAACATTAGTTACACCGTACACGTCCCTACTTTCAAATGGAACTCGAATATGTTAGGTTTGGTTATAAGTACGCGATGAACGTAAGCTCGAGTCCTCAAACATTCACAGCAAGTGAAATAATGTCATTCAAGCTTATACAAGTTACTTAAAAAAAGTTAAGCAGATTGTTCTGGAAGGGACAAACATCAAACAAGCTTAAGCTCCTTATGAAAGCAATAGAGCTCGGATGCCGTTTGGTTTAGGAAGCAGTACAGAATCACAGGCATGTGTTTGTTAGATTACAAAAAAATGTGTTTGAATACAAGAAAAACTCCAGAATTATTATCTAGGTTTTTGCATGTACACGCTTAAAACAAAGAAAACTAGCCTCTCGTGAATTTTAATTTTTGTGTAGTACACTTTGACATTATGTACCACACAGCTGGTACTTGAACAATCATGTTAACTATAAATCAAAATATTATACTCCCGCCATCCAAACGAATGGTTACTGCTTTATTTTTCGAGTTTCTTGTCTAGTTGTTACTTCCTCCGTCCCTCTGATATGTATACGTTCACTGTTTGCACGTATTTCGAGGCTCTTATAAAGGATAGTTCTATAACTTTTTTCTAAAAAAAAAATTTTTGAATAAAAGTTTAACGTCTAAACCTTTTTTCAGAATTTTTTTTATTTTTTTTAAAGTTATGGAACTATGCTTAAAATGAGTCTTAAAAAGCGTGCCAAAAAGTAATGTATAGAATTCAGGGGAACAGAGGGAGTAATATTCTGGGTCATGTTCCCCAACCAGCATTGACGAAATATAGTTGCCGCAATGTTTTATTGCAACAGCACTTTCATGTCGCAATGTTTGCGGCGGCCACACATCCTATCCAACGTTGGCTGGGAAACAATTCCCTAATATTTTCTTAAATAATGTGTTATTTTTAACTAATTTCAATGAATCGCATTAACTTACTCGCTTTTTCTTCTATTCTATTTAACTTTTTTAATCTCCGTGTTTCAACTAATGTTAGCAATTGGACGGGATGGAGAAGTACAATAAAATAAATCAATAAAACGTTGGGGGATATCTTAGTACAGCCAATCTTAATCATTACTTTTAGGGACAAACGGCTCAAAGTGTTGTGGTAGTTACATTACTCTACTTTTAATGTACTTCTGTAGCCTGTGATTACGGGAGACAAAACACTATCATTATCTGTTATTTTTACATAATTATATAGTATAACAGCTGTGTTCAAATATAGCATATGGTTTATGTTTTCTAATCACAGAAGTCAAAAAGGAGATGAAGCATAGTATGACTGTAATATAGTAGTCTGGAGAAAGAACACGGGACCTAGGCTGAAAGCTTGATTAACCTCTAATAATCTTATGTTCGATTTCTATAAATTCCTGGTTTCGACACCCCTTATAGAGCTGTCATTCAGGCCCATTCGAACTCATTTAACTGGGCTCGCCTCGGCTCGTTTAGTTAAATGAGCCGAGTTCAGGCAGAAATTTCGACTCATTTAATTACATGAGCTAGTTCAACTCGATTCGTGAAATTAAACGAGCCGAATTCGGGTAGAGGTTAGGCTAGTTAAACGAGCCGGCTCGGCTCGATTAACCTTGCTTCGAATTACACGTGGCTCGCTCAACTCCAATTACAACCCTAACCACGACTGTGGTACATGCTTGTTGAAGAAATTTATAGAACTTTTTTTACTAATTCACAGCTAATATGATAATATAGACGTATTTCATTTTATCCGCGACTTTTTTCAAAATCCTGATTCCGACACCGCTTCGCATGATATAACAAAAGACACAGTAAAAGAAAGTTCTAACCACAAGAAGTAAGAGGGTAGATGCACATAATATCACCCAACCAAACACCCCAAAAATACACAGTATCAATAGTGTACATGATGATTTATAGAATAGACTAGAGGTCCTATCAAAGGTCACAGTTGATGAAACCCGAGTCTATAAATGACACTGCATAAATCATATAATGCATCCAGCGGTATATAAAAAGAAAAAGTAAAGAAATTCAGAAAAAAAATTGAGGCATGGCTTGAAATGCAGCTTTAGCTATAGCTACTAGCTCTAGAGCTTTGATTTCTATGCTACATTTATAATAATAACAAACTACTTTCCATTTCTATTTTAAAAAAAATTAGATATTTGAAGGATACTCCCTCCGTCCTACCAGCTTCTTTACACTGGGAACGGAGTGCTTGGCACGCATTTTAAAGCTTATAAAAAGTATATTTCTATAATTTTTTTTGAAATTTTTTTCTTCTATATAAAAATATAATAGTTTAACTTTTATTCAGAAAAAAAAATTAAAAAGAAAATTATAAAACTATATTTTATAAGAGCCTTAAAATGCGTGTCGAGTTCACAATTCTCAACTTAAAGAATCTGATGGAATAGAGGAGTAAGCAGTGTTGCACTGTTTGCTTTGCTTCATGTGTTTGTATAGTGGATTTGATCTTTTGACTAGAATGATGAAATCACTTCTCATTTGCTTGTGAAACTTTCTTATTTTTTGCCAAATTATGCCACCTGTATATTTTCTGAGGTCTTTCACATTGGTATAGTGGCGGAGGAGGCTGTAGAACTCGAAAATCGGTTTCACTCGATTTTATTATTAAAATGTGAGTTAGGGACTAATTTTTCAAGTACTTGTTTTCAACATTCAAAAATCAGCCAAGTACTTCATTAAATCCAAGTCAGCTTCAACTTTCGGATACTCATTTGAGCAGTCGGTTAAGTTGGTCGATTTTTACTATGCTAATTGGTATTATCATCCATTTTGACTGAAATTTTTTATTGTATTTTCAATTTTTTTAATCAAAAGATGTGAAGGAGTATAATGTGCTCTTGAAACAATTGATGAGACAATTCGAAGGTCTCTCACTTGACGCATTTGGTCCGGGAAGCAACCGAAGTACTGAACCGACTGAACTCATATACTCTGTAAAGTACACTCCTTTTCGTCCATTAAAATTATTATTATTCGATACTTATAAACTTAGGTAAATATCATAACTAGTTCACACTATAGTAAGGTCGGTCTTCAAGTTTACGAGATCCAAGTCAAATTATAACAAGATTAATAGTTAATCAGATATCGAACAACAACTAATCTCGTCAACGTTTAATTGCAATTACTTCATACTCGATACTGTGTTGTAAAAAGTGAGAATCAGACTTAATCAGTGAAAGCACGGAACAAGAATAAATCGGAGATGATCGGGGATTAAACAAATGATTAATTAAATAATCAAGTTTTTAATCAGTTCGACGAACTACAGAACAGAGATTAATCGGTGATTACGTGATTAATCACCAATTTTTAGAACAGAGATCGATACAAGTATAAAAACTTAAATTTCTAAAAACAAATTAAACATAATATCTTAGTCATCATTAATCCGGTCAACTATATATAGTAAACTTATCGTAAAGTATTTTGCAATCACACAAAACCCGACATTCATCCCTGATACATGTATAAAAATTTTAACTTATAAATTTCGAATATAAAGTCTTACTCATCTATAATCAAGAGTATAGATTACGATATCGTAAAGTATTTTGCAATCACGTAAAACTCAATTCGTTGAAATTCGAGCCAAAACTTTTCTCGGGGAGGGAGATGCAAGAAAAAGGAAACAAAGGCAAACACAGCAGTGCAGAAAGCCAGAAACCATAAACGTGTTCCAGTACCCAAACTATCAACAATTGCGTCGAAGTATATTTAGAAGTTTAAAGCTAAAGTTTACTACGTAACTTTTTACCATAAGAAATTAATAAATTGCAGTGTTTATCAGTTGTTCATCTTCTTCTACGTACTGCAGAATGAAAAAAGTATGAGTAGATACGAGTACACAGCAGCAATCGTACTAATATTAACTATGAAGTGCATGTATTGTATTGTACGTGTAAAAGAGACTCAGAAAAGTATACATATCAATAAATAGATATCGGTTGCTCCTCATTCCAACCTATATAGGATTTTCCCGTGATTACCTATTTTGAAAATCGGAACAAATCGGTTAAGGTATTGATTTATGATTTATCGGATGATTTTTAAAAAATTAAATAATTTATCGGCGATTTTTGAAAAATCTATCAATTTTTGAAAGAATTTTTTCTGTAACATTTGATAAAGAAAATTTAAATACACATGCATTTAGCTATGGTTAAAATTTCGCTATGATTTCTGAAAACGTTCCTGCATTTTAGAAAATTTTAGTCAAAATCAATTTTTCGGGCCATATTTATATAAACACCGTATATTTGTAAATTTATATACATATCAAAAATTTTGGAATTCTCAAATGTGAAAATCCCATGTGCAAGATTTACTCGTCTATAGTCATGCCATATTTTTCTCATTTTTCTTCAAAAATATTAGCTTCTCTGAATTATTTATAATACATTACTTATGCATATATATTATTATTTTAATATAAAGAGCTTTTTTCAAAAATACCAATTTTTAAATTTTTTTGGAAAAATATGTTTTTTCAAAGTTTTTTATTTCCAAAAATACGATTTTTCAAAACTCAGTTTACAACAACCTCGAATGCAACAAAAAAAATCAGTTATTTTTCAGAAAACGTAAATGAAGTTGCATATATAGTTGTTTTTAGTTACAAACCGTATTTTTGCAAAAAATTTCAAAAGATAGTAAAATCGCAAAAAAACTTAAAAAATTTAGCATTTTTGGTAATTTCTCTAATATAAATGTCCGGTTTGGTTTGGTTTGGTTTGATTCGGTTCGGTTATTTCGCCGGTTTAAAGGTAAAAATCAAAATTAAACAGAAAAAATTGATTTTTAAAATATCAAACCATTACCAAATTAAGCCGTTAATAAATCGCAAAATTCAATTAAGACGGATTAGATCGATCGATTTAAATCGATTTGGAGAATCGTGGCTCACCTTATCTTTTTTTTTTTTGACTAATATGTCTTATAGCCTTACAAATGATTATCTGTTCTCAGAAATTTTCGCGGTGACTCACCTTATCTTAAGCATCAAACTGAGATACTGAAAAAGATAAAGAAAGTAAAATGAGAAAATAAATAAGAAAGTAAATTAAATGTCAAATGAGATGAGTCAGTATACTTCTCTTTTTAACTTCTCTTGTCCATTTCCATGCATATTTCTCCATCCCCCCTCATTTTATTTTCTTTTTCTTTTTATACTTTATTTTTTATTTTACTTTTTCTCGACGGGAAGTCAGCCAGCCAGCCTTCTGAAGTGCAAACTGTCATGATATATGTTAAATAAAAAAAAAAGAAAATTATATTTTGTATACAGTACAAGTTGATATTACTACTGTTGAGCGGAGCAAGTAACGGATCCAGCCATATATAACGTTAGTTGTACAAATATCACGTGTCAAGCATGAAGCTCCTCTTCTGCATAATTCAGACACTAATCTTTTAGCGATATTTCTATCATGTGCCCATGGGCACACAATAAGCACGCAAACTTATAAATTTGGGTCAATTTCATTGGTAAAATTTTTTGAATGCAGGGGATCCACCACTATCTAAAGAATGAACTAATTAAAATGGCTTAAAATTATGAATCTCCGCGCTTATTGTGTGCCCATGGGCACATGGTAGAAAATTCGATCTTTTAGTACTTGCTTTAATTTACCACTATACTGCAAATTATTATTGATAATATAAAATAAATAGACGCTTGTCCACACAACTTGTGCGATGGTTGCTAAATTATCTGTTTACGAATAAATTTTAGCTACTTCACTAAAATAATAAGTATTAAATAAAATTCCTGGTGTTATATCTATTTACGAAAATTTTAAGAATCGATTATTAGGAATCATGATCCACAATATATTCCCAAGCTTTTGAGCTCTGACCTATAAAATATTTATGTTTGAATTAACAAATATAAAATGAAAGTAAATGACAAGATTGTATGCCTAGTAACATATTTTGAAAATCGTAAATAATCAGTTAGAGATATCGATTTGTGATTTGTCGGACAATTTTTGAAAAATCTGATATTTTATGTGTGATTTATTGAGTGGCAATTTATCAAAACGGTCAAATATTTTTAATGAATTTATCGAAAATTTATCGGCAAAATCGACCAATTTCTGTAAGCATGATGTATGATATAATAAAATGAAAACGTTACCCAACCAATTTTAGATGGGATACAAACATTGTAGTAGCATTTTCTTACCGCAATATTTCATTGCGGCAACCGCAATTGCAGTAACTGTATCGCATTTAACGTTGGCCGGGAACAATTTTCTTAATAAAATGATCCAAATTTTAATATTCCGCACTTAGAATACATGTACACACTCTCTTAGCTACGTACTCTACGTACACATAATAGTATACAACTGATTCACATGGGCACAATGTAGA
>PHNY01281735.1:0-15085 GCA_003724115.2 Anethum foeniculum | reverse complement strand
TACATAAATTTGAAACTAGTTATGAAACTAGCATTGGAGTTCAACTCTTATTTTGGCACCAAATAATACTTTTTGATGCTATATTATAGCAATAGCTATAGCTATTTTACATTTAGCATTGACTTGCTCTTAAGATTTTCAGCATGCCAATGAGTCGGCGACCATGGCTACATACCTAGACTTCCCTAAGCAATCTCTACATTCTACTATAGTAGTAGTAAACATAACCTAAAGGGTCTATTGACAGCTAACATAGTTCTGTAACTAGTTTCAAAAATTATGCCTGAGATAAAAGTAATTTTTAATATTCGAATTTTATATCATATCTCCAACAGCACAGAATAAGCGCAGAAATTTATAAATTAAATTTATTTTAATTAGTTCCTTTTTTCAGTAGTGCTTGACCCCGCGTACACAAAAATTATATCAATTGTCCAACTTTATAAATTTGGGCACACAGTAGAAAATTTCGGAGAATTTGAAAGATAGTCAGTTCCGATTAGTTTCGTCATTTACTACGAGATTTACAATTTTTAAAAAAGATAAATGGGTTGACCCCTGTTATAGAAATATGTCAGTTTTTCAAAAATCACTGATAAATTGCTGATAAATCACTCAAAAATATTTAGATCTAATAATAATTGACAAATTATTCGATTATACAAAAATTGCCCAATAAATCGTAATTCGATATCTTAACCAATTTGTTTCGATTTCCGAAATCTGTAATTCTTGTATTATTGACGTGTAAATGTGTATGAATTCATACAAATAATGATTTCTCCTCCCTTCTTTTAGTAATTTTAAAAATCATGGTGTCAACATAAAAGATAAAGAGAAAAGAAAAAGGGTAAAAAGAGAATTAGGCACTATTGTCAAGGTAAAAAGAGGGGAATGTGCATTTGATCATGAGGTTAATTGGCTAAACATACTTACATGACCACCATTAGATTCAAAATCCAAAATTACAAATCCTAGCACTATGACTTTAACGTGTGAAATTGTAATAGTTTGCGGTAAACAATGGAAGGTGTTATATTATACTATAAAGACTTGTGTATCTTAGCCAGCTAATAGATCATAGAGTAGTGCAAGATTTCAACATACTTCTCATCTACCACATAATAAGAATTGATGTAGGAGAGGTTGCTTTGGACTTACTGGTTGTGGAAAATAGCTAAAGACACCCATTACAAGGCAAGCATGTGCTTTTCTAAAACTTGAAATAAACTAAAAGATTGATTTACCGGTTGATCTCATCTTAAGCGCTTCTACAAGGTCGTTGGTCCATGGTATGGTAGTTGGGAAATTATAATTTTCTTGAGGATATTGAAATTCTACCAAAAAACAAAAATTAAAGATGAAGTAAGGTAATCCCTTACATTTAAATTAATCTTCAACACTAAACATATTCCTAATAATTTATAACAGATATATAATTACACGTCTTGATTATCCGAAATAGTGCATTAGGACAATACAAAAAATTGAATTAAAATCGAAACAGAACCGAAACCAGCATAATAATATAATAAAAACTGAAATTTATAAAATTAATTTGAAACTGAAACCGGAAAATAAAAAACCAAACCATTTTAAAGGTTCCTGGTTCAAGTTTCATTTACGTTGGTATACTATCAAGCACTTTGTGTTTGAGCACGATCAGATAATTCAAGTGTTAAGAGTTTATCTTTTGTTGTTCTAGATTATGAGTTTGATTTAGGCTCATCTTGTGATTTGAAAACAAATACTCATTTATAAGAAATATAATGCTAATTATTTTTTTTAAAAATAATTTCTGATCAAGCGTAGTGCATTTGGTTCTCACCGTTGTCTGATTATAATCAACGAACGAACTCGTGTTTATTTAAATTTTCGCGATTAAATACTTCATGAAATGATTATAGTAGTTGGAACTTGGAAGTATGATCTTAGTGACACCTGCAGATATATTGTAATATTAGGAGATATGCATGATCCAATTATTAATTCATCTCAACACTGCAAAATTTCCCAGAGAATTGATGATCCAGCACTTATGATATCTGACTCTTCATGCGCGCGCAAGTGTTGACTGTTCCACATATTAACTTGCATGCATGCTCATCACCTACATATACAATAATTCCACATGCACTTTTCTTGTCTACATACATATAGATTTATTCTATGTAGCAGCAAGTGGAAAGATTCAGCTAGAGGACTATCCAGACGGCGCCGAAAGCCCGCTATAAAAAATATAATTAGCAGGTACTTATAAGAGGAGATGATATGTAGGTAGAATGTTAAGATCAGATTCAAGAACATGATAAACACACCAATAACACAGAAAAGGAAGAAAAGGTGAAAGGAGAGGAATGTTGAAAATAAGAGACAGTATCTTTTGATTTTGTCTGAGATGTCCCTTTTGTTAGTTAAGAGAATAGACTTTACTGTTATTTCAACTCATAAAGAAAAAGAAATAAATAAAGACAATGATGAGGCATTGAGAGTTGTTGGTTCCAGTTATCATCGATCTCGATCTTCTTTTATCATTAGATCATTACTCATCGCTTGACTCCGTAAACATGTATTTCTGATCATAAGCTCTTATTATTGAAAGAACGTAAATGTAATGTTCGATTCTACGACCTCAGTTGAATATCATATAAATGTTAAGGTTTTAAATAAACTACTTATTTAAAATGAGATCAGAATTCGGTTTAAGGAATTATAGTACGATGAAAGAGGACTATTGAATGTATAAGATCTTGTTTGAACTTCTCCTTATTCCTCATAATTTTAGATAAATTGGTTACTTAAGAAATTTATATTATCAAAAATCGTTAGTCATTGCTTGACTCCGTAAACAAGTATTTCTAATCATAAGATTGATCTTATTATTGAAAGAATGTAAATGTAATGTTCGATTCTATGATCTTGGTTGAATATCATACACGATTGAACGTTAAGATTTTAAATAAACCGATTACTTAAAATGAATCAGAATTTAGTTTAGGATGGAAGAGGACTACTGAGTGTATAAGATTTTGTTTGAACTTCTCTTTGTTCCTCGCGATTTTAGATTAATTATTTACTTAAAAAATTTATATTATCAAAAATCATTAGTCATCGGTCGACCTCAAAAACATGATGTCTAATTATAAGCTCTTGCGTGCCTATAAGGGCATCTCTGTAGGATTAGATTCTACGACCACAATTGAATATGATGCGCTCTTCCGCTAAAGTTACAGCGAAAAATAATATACTTATGTACTTCTGTTAAGTGTGACGTGTAAAATTATACAGCTTTCGGTAAATTTGGATAATCAGGTGAAACTCGAATTCGAGTTCTTTCTACAAGCTCTAGCATCTACATAAATTTCATCCGAGTGTACTATATGTAGCTACAAGGGAAGCAAGAAATGAGACAGCCCATCACATCTATGTATGTATACAAACTATTCCATCAGTGTCAATTTTACTACAGGAGAAGGGTACAAAAATATGTGGTAGTAGTAATTTTCAAGATGCTCAAAATATAGGACATATAACACCTGTATAAGTACAAAAACAGAACTGCAAAAAATTAATTAAAGGGGTCCCTGTATATAAGATTTGATGGAAACAAGACTATGTTTGAAGATAGGATTCTTGATATCCATCTAAGTTGCCAGATAGAATGCCCACACACCATTCGTGACCGGTGTAATGGCCAGAAATGAAGAGCCCTTGGCTTCTCTAATCAAGATGATGGGTCCGATCATCTTCAATTCGAAAACATTTTACTCTGTAAATTTCTCCCGAGTTGCTTTGAAAATCAAAATCTCCGCTTGCAGTATTTAATCGTCTGTTCAGGTGAACGGATATGAGATACTACTAAATATACTAAACAGCCTCAGCTACTACTTTAATCAAAATGATGGGTCTAAATCATTATGAGCTCGCGAGTTTGCTCGGCTCGAACTCGTTTAACTGGGTTGCTAAACCAGCCCAGTTTGGGTAGAGGTTCCGCCTCGTTTAATTAAAAAAGCCGGCTCCACTCGTACTTGTGAAATTAAACGAGCCGAGTTCAGGTAGAGGTTGAGAGTTTAGGCTCAATTAAGTATAAAATTAAATGATTCGGCTAATTCGACTCGTTAAAACCGGCTCGTTTAGCTACACGAGCTAGCTCGACTCGACTCGTGAAGTTAAATGAGTCGAGTTCGGGCAGAGATTTAGGCTCGATTAGTTAAACAAGCCGGCTCGTCTCGGCCCAAATTACGTCCGACTCGAAACTCGGCCTCACCCTGCCCAAATTGCAATCCTATTTATTCACTTTGATAATATTTTACTCGTAAATATATCTCGAATTGCTTTGAAAATCAATATCTCTCCCTCCAGTATTAATCGTCTCATCCGTTTAGGCGAGTGAACATGAGATACGAAGTTCAATTAAACATTGACCACACCATTACAACTCGAATATTTTTTGATTGTCTTTAACATTGATATAATTAAAGTGAAGCGAAGATCGATTGGAATCAATTGAGGGCTGAAATATTGTTGGACCACTTGGTTTGATAACATTTTGTGACTACCAAACAATTATAGTGATATTAGATCCGGATCACATCATAAAAAAATGAGTATCTGACCGTTTATGGCTTATCTACCCTGCACTCTGCAATTTTCCATTTCAATGTCCCAAGTTGATGTCAAGCATTGGCCATTAGCATTAGCTTCAGGTCAAGGGACGAGACAGAGCTGCATTTGTAAATCTATAAACATAATACAACTTCTTTACAAGTATCTGCAAATATGCATTCAGGTAACATCAATTACAACCAACTTTTGACGCTTATTATCCATAAAAAGTATTAGGACGTAAATAATTGACATGTGAGGAAAAATAAAGACCCTTGTATTCATACAAATATATGAATTACTACTTTATACTGATAAAATTAGCTGTGCTTATTATCCGCAAAAAGTATTATGCGTAAAATTATTGGCGTACGGAAAGCATACAAACCCTTATATACATACGAATTACGAAGTTGTGGTCATTTATACCAATAAAAAGCGCGATAAGGTTAGCTACAACAAACGTTTCCCTAGAATCCTATAGAAATTTATAGTTTGTCTTGTTTATACTTGGGGGGGTTTTGGGGAAGCAAATGTAGCCAAACTAGCTGTATTATTTCTGTCCAAGACACCCCAGCTGCCGTACGCGTGGTCCATTCTGCTGTGGTCCAAACATCCTGGAATATAAATTAATTACATAGGTGGTCTTGTTTAGAATTTGAACTTCTTATCTAGTTTTGTCTAATGAGCATTAAAAATTTTAATGATTTAGTTGCAGCTCTTTTTAATCCGTACACACAGTTACTTAATTCTTGTTGGGGTAGGGCCTGTGACTTCTATATGCAAGTTTAGAGTTCCAGTAGAAGCGTTTTAGAACTGTACCATATCTCTTATTTTATCTAATTAAAGATTCGGAATCAATTGAATATCGTCTGAACTATTTTCGATCTCTCGTAAAAGAAGTGAGTTACAAAATCGCTTAAACGAGAGCACATTAGTGGTGTTTTGCTTTTAATCCAATTGGACAGCATTTGAACTACTTTCGATCTCTCGTAAAAAAAACTAGTTACAGACCACTTAAACGAGACCACATTGATTGCGTTTTGCTTTTAATAGAGAAGAAAGGAAGAATACAAGTATATATGTCCCTAGTGAGTAAATTCTAGGCGGCATGTAGATAAAGACACCAAGCTAGCTAGGGTCTATATTTATGCAGATTTTTTCTTTAAGAAGTGATAAATGTTCAGATCCCTGGGGAGCTGTCCAACCGATCACATTAAATTTTTGAACTTATTTGTTGGTTTCTGACTTTACAGTATGAAGCACTTCTTATGTGTTATGTCAATATGGGCTAATTCACCAACATTTCCGGTAGTTTCCAAAATGAAATGTGGCCTTTTATAAGGTTAGCCCAATAACTAAACTGGGCTTACTATTGGTTTTCCAAGTATCAAAAGTGAGGGTCCCTGCAGAGGTCGGCCAATCTGAATTAGTACTTATTTAAATGGGAACTGGATTTGGATTTTTTCACCTGGATTATCAGTGTTGGACTGCTAGGCTCCATTGCATAAACACAGACTAGTAGTTGTCTAGTTGACCTTTCTTTTTGATGATTAGTGCTTGGTTTTAGTTAAACTTCTAACATGCTTTCATATAATTATTTGTGTATTAACTGATAACATGTAGTACCACCATCACTCAGATCTGATCCCATACATTACCTTCCTTTAGAATAAGATTGTTCGAGATCTTTATAAGTTTGGGACGAGCATGTGGACTATGAGATCCTGTATACATTAAGTTGCGAGTTTGGATATTATTATATTTTATTTTAGTATATATAATGATTTTTTTCCCATCTCGCAGAGTTACTCGTGTGAGAGGCTTGTACAGCGGATAAAAAAGAAGAGGATTAAAATTGTAGATTGATTTTTTAAATATTGATCCTTAATAAAAACCATTGAGTATAAACCAAACATATGGCTGTTCTTCTAACCTTATGCATCAACTGAATGAATTATCTACCTACTATACTTTGAAATAAGCTTAAGCAATTAAATTTTGGAAGCCTTCTTGCAGCACTACTGTGCATTGGGCTAGGAATGGTTTGCAAGAAAGCATAAGCCAGCATTTTTCCAAGTTGAACTTGAGCCGGACTACTGAGATGCAGTCCATCAGGTTGCAGCTGCAACCCCTTTGCATCAACACACCATACATTCGGAAGCTCGGTTCCTAGCTGTGCTTCCCTCACTTTCGCGATAAATGGCCCCGATCCTGATGCCAGTGCTACCTTAAATGCACATACCAACTGGTATTAATTCATGTTTACGAGTCCAACGACAAACATGCATCTGCATTTAATCATTTGTAACAACTGGCTAGGACAGAAGTCACAAAAATTGTATAATGATTGGTTCGAGTTACAGTTTACTTACTTGAATTACTGGTAGCACAGGGAATACAAGATCCTGGCGCAAATTGATTATGAAATTCTCAAACCTTCCTTTGTACAACTCTGCATCAGCTAATGTCTCCGTGTCGCTCTCACCTTGATACCACAACATTGCCCGGATGGTGCCTCCGCCTTGCAGTGCAGCTACAGCCCTTCGGACGAGCTGGTTGTAGAGTTGGGACCCACGGGCCCACTGGCTAATATTCGTGCCCCCAATGGCACAGGGGACTAGCGCCACCTGACTAACACTTGAGTCCATGTGCATCAACGAATTGGCAAATGCTAATCCCGGTCCAATTCCACAAACTTTAGTAATATCAATGTCTCTGTGAAGAGGCTCTTGAGCTTTTTCCCAAGTAAGCCCTGCAGTGAGCCGGATGATGGATCGATTAGGCCATGATTCATCAGGCACGACGCCATCCCATGTATCATTAATAACGCCTCCACGACCTGACATGTTGCTCTGTCCTGCTAGTAGAATTATGTGCTTTTCACAACCTACCAAACTGGCGTAAACCAAAAGCATTAACCAACTGAAGGCAAGCATCCTTAACTTTCTTCAAAGTATTCAGAAGTGCACGTATAGTGAGTATAAATGTTTAGCCCACATTGCAAGCAAGTATAATCAGTTTGCTATTATAGCATAAGCAATCTTGTCTTGTACTTGCAAGTCAATTCTTCTAACAACTCTTTGCTAATTATCTATCAGATTAACAAATAAATACTTAAGTTTCACATCAACAAATCTAAAAATACATACAATACATAAGCAATTTGTCTATACACATTTTTGTATCTTTGCTCTATTCCAAAAGGCCTGCTTAGCAAGTCTTTTAGGCGTCAACCTTGAGTTACTTGATTGCTCATTTACGCGTCCACCTAATGAGATGGATGTGAACTATAATAATATCTATGGAGTGAAGGTTCATCTTGACAGTTGGTCAATAGTGGATCACTAACCAACAGATCAAGATTTTGCTAAAGATCTGTTCGTAAAAATATATTAAACTTGTACTAGATTTTAAATGATCTAGGCAATAATATCATTTCTGGATTTAGGTATGCCAATATAAACAATTGAATATGTTAGAGGTCTCGAAACATTTACAGAACGGGGTAACAAATGATAACGAGTCGGTGAACCATATATTATTCACAAACAAAATCTCAAATAGTGTACTGCAGATCATTATTCAGTAAATGTTTAAAGGAATTCTAGTATTACTCTTAAATAACACTCTTCTTGCTTTGTTCTTATGCCGTCTATGGCATCAAATGTCAATTAGGCACAAAAAACAACCTTGACCATTGTTTTAAATAATCTGAGCAAATGCAATGCAGTCGATGCTTGCATCTCTTTTATCAGTAATGAATAAATCACTAAAAATCTACTACTGACCAGTGCCCATTTTGTAAGAACCTCCTCCCTGGAATGAGTTGAGCTGCTAACTCATTGATCAACTGAGGAGTATTGCTAAAATCAGTTAACAACACTCTAAATTGAAGAAAATCAAAATCTTGTTCTGCAATATGTTACGAAATCAGTAACTTCTTTCCCCAAACAAACAAACAGAACCAATGCATGTATAATAGTAGCAGAACTGTGGTTTAAGACAGCAACATTAAGTATATAACCATAAGACAGTCTCAAGTTCCAAACATCCAAATTTATTTCTGAGGCTTAAAGAAGATTTTTAGACACAAGAGAGCTGAGAAAGTAAGTGCTTATTGTCTCATAGCATGCCGTATGCATTGCATTTGTGGAGCCAATAGTGTGAGCGCTTATTCTCCAACTTGTCCAATGAGATGCAATGGCATACCTAGCAAAGATGAGATGAACAGGATCATAAGATTTTTGACACAACAAGTAACTAGAACTTTCAAAAGTTGTGGTCAAACTCTATGATAAAAGTATCAAGTTATTGGAAAGGAATAACAAGTTACATGCATCTTAGGCCCAATGAAAAAATAATCATTAAAAAATATTTATTTCCTTATTCCAAAAAGTTAAAAATATTTCTGAATAATGTCTTTTTGTAAAAATTAAAAATACATAGCACAACCAAAAAGCATGTAAATCGGTTTATTTCAATCTAAAAAAATGTTTCAAAATTAGCAAAACTAATTTTTAGAGAGTGCACCAATGAAATTTAGATGTGCAATTATATGTAGAATTTATAAAAAAAAATAGTTTAATAATTTATCGAACTCTACAAGTACAATCATCTATTTAACTTTAGCTGCACAGAAGAATCATCTATTTCAAAAATAAAATTATAAATTGCTGCTCCCTCCCTAACATTATACGTATCCCTTTTAAATAAAACAGGGTTCAATTTACATGTTCATATCTTCTTTCAATACAAATTTAATGATGAATTTTTAAATCTATCCCTATATTTGTTTCTAAATTTTAACTTTTTTGAAACTACAACTCTTTTCGTTCCATTCATTTTGGTCCGATTTTATATTTTATTTGCCCCAAAATTTGTATTCATATTCAATTAATATGGTAATTTAAGTGCTAATTATAATAATTTATTTGAAAAATGATACGTTTTTTTGAATTATTAATTTATTTAATATAATTGAATAAAAGGTGAAAATCTAATTGGCGACAAAATGAATTGGAGGAGGGAGTATTATATATTCTCATTTTTCAATATATCAATTAAGGGTATATGATGAAAATTATCGTTCAACTAACTTTCTTTTAATATGTGTATTTATCGATATTCTAAAATCACCGAGTCGGCCGAGTACTCGGTCTGACCACTCATTTTTAACCCCTCGTCCGATCCTAGTTCCGAGTAATCGGGTACAAAAACGATTTTATAAAGAATCGGTCAAAACTCGGTTTGACTCCGAGTACTCGAGGTCAAACCCGAGTTTGACTTTCTCAATTTTTTATTTTTTCATTTTAAAACTATCCTGAAACATGAAATTATATATATTTTAGTTATTTGGTAAATTATTGACATTTATTAGAAATGATATATGATTTATTGTTAAAATTTATATTTGATTATTCCGTTAAAAATTGTCAAACTATATTTAAACTCTATTATTTTGAGAGTGTAATTAAACTATTAATAGTATTAGATTATTTTATTTTTTATTAATATTAACTATATATAAGAGAAAAATTAATAAAAAATAATACCCGATTTGTTATCTGAGTACTCACTGAATTTTGAATACTCATTTTTCTGGAATAAAACCGAGTCGAACCGATTTCCGACTTTTACAGCCTTTGTATTTATATTTAAAATGAATATGTAAAATGGTAGGAGAACGTGTAAAATGGTAAGTGAAAGTAGGAGTGCTAGATATTTTCTTTCTCAGGTCATCTCCAGTAGTTGTGATCCAAAAATTCAAATTTAGATCACTAACTGATCCAAATTCTGATCCAAATTTCTGACGAACTCCAGCAGTGATCCAAATTTTTTGATCCAAATTTTTTGATCCAAATTATTTTTTACATATTATATTACATAATATTATATTAAACTATCTAATTTTAATTTAATGCATAATTATTATTAGCTTTTTATATTACATATAATAAAGTAATTAAATTAAAAAAATATAATTATTTAATATATGTAAAAAACATTAAAATTGAATTCTTAATAAAAGAAAAACACATTAAGTAATTAACTATTATTAATTAAGTATTGTTAGTTATATATTATTATTAATTAAGTAATTGAAAAAGTCATAAAATCAATTTTAAATCAATAAATTAAAATAAACAAATAACCAAATCATTATTTTATATAAAATAAGATTTGGATCAGTGGATAGTGATGATCCAAATTTGGTGTTCACTGATCCACATTTGGATCACCAGAAGAATTTGAAAAATTTAGGATAAACTGCCCTAAATTTGGATTGCCCCTAGGAGTTTAGCACTAAACACGCGGTTGTTAACTCTAAATCCATTACAAACAAGTCTTGATGTTTTAAAACTACTCACCGACAGCTCAGCTTACTAACTAACCAAGTCAAAACCAAAACGGCAATGGAAAATTTAGGTTCAAGTCGTATTCAAGCTAACCGCTCAATTAGGTACTTGTTGGGCTTGTTTCTACGGTTACAGCAATTAAACTGCACATTCCTATCCGTCAACTAAACCCAATTTCAATAAGTATTTCGGACCTACTTCAACTCCCCCTTGCAAGAATTTCGTATTATCCGCAAATTAATAAAAGTCATTTCATTTAAGCCGAAATCTAAAAATTTCAATATTTTTCGACATTTCACTTCATTTAACCTAGAATCTTAAAATTTTCAATATTGTCCGACAATAGTACTTTTGCTAGTGGTAAAGTTAATATTTTTCGACATTTCATTTCATTTAAGCTGAAATCTTGTAGTTCTCAATATTTTCCAACATTTATGTTATTGTTAATCGTAATATTTTCATTAGAATTTGCCATTTAACGGGCAAGAAAACATTTTTTTTTTTTGACAAAAAACGAAACATTCGTTAAAACATTGAGCTCAGCTGAAACAAACCTCAAAACCGTCAACTATTAGAGTTTTCGAAATTTTCCGAAATCCGTACTTTGGCTAATCGTAGGGTTCATTAAGATATGCCATCGACAATTTGAGTAAAAAGAATGTTTTTTTTTTTCCAATGTAAAGAGCAAAGAAACACTAGCATTAGACAAAATGTTGAATTTTTAAAGACTTTAAATAAGTAAATATGAAATCCTAGTCTACACTTGATTAATTTTAACATTAATCCCATCTCATCTCAACTCATCCCCTCTTCTGTACACTACCCCAAAACTTTATTACTTTCTCTCATTAACGAACAGATTTAAGACACAGTACTACTAGTTCAATTTCCTTCCTTTTTCACATTTTTAGGTCCATTCCAAATGTGCTTCAAGAACACTAAAACCCCTGCTCGAACTCTCCAACCCAAACATATCCAGTATATTCCGCTTAGAGCGGGGTCTCGAGACTAAAACCCGCTAATCCATCCTGCTAATTCCCATTCGCTTCCCTATTGCATTCCCAATCATAGCCTCATTTTCAACACACATTCCATTCTGCTCAATCCCACTCATATAATTCTTCACTTCCTTCTTGATCATCTCCTGCATCACCATCAAAAACTCCGGCTTAAAAAACTCCTTCTCCGCGCTCTCAATCCTCATCTCCGTATCATTCTCCTTCTCCTTTACTTCCCCGGAACCCGGAAGCGACAACGACAAAGAAGTAGCCGGATCAGGCACCACCACCGGGTCAGCCACCGCCACAACCGGGTCGGGTCGGGTCACGGGCCGGGCTACGGGTCGGAATACTTGACCCGTACCCGGAACAGGCGGAATACCCGAATGACCCGAATCACTCAAATCCGACCCGGAAGGACTACCCGGGTTAAACCGACTACAAAACACAACCTTCTCCTGACCCGACCCGAGACTCGCTGACCTCTTCAACGGCTGATTCTGACCCGACCCGACATCAAACCCGACAAAATCTTCACCCGACATCGACGAACACTTCCTCTTCAACGTCGAATTCCAATGATTCTTGATCGCATTATCAGTCCGCCCATTCAAAAGCCTAGCAATAGTAGCCCACTTGTTCCCAAACTTAGCATGGGCCTTCAAAATGGTCTCATCTTCTTGGGCCGTAAAAGCCCGATGCTCAACTTCCGGTGACAACTGATTACACCACCTCAATCTACACGACTTTCCAGACCGGCCCATGATTGATTTACTAATCAAACTCCAGTTTCTCGGCCCATATTTCTCAACTAACTGTGTTAACAGCTCATCTTCTTCAGGACTCCATGGCCCTTTTATTCGATCCATGGAGATTTAAGATTTTTGGGTTGTGTGTATAGATTTGGGGTTGTAAGTATAGGTGGGGGATGAGGATGGGGGTGGGATTTATATGGGGAGATGGAGGGGATAGGGATGACTGGTTGAGCCGGTAACAGGTGAGAGGAGGGTAAAAGAGGGCAGTTACAGTCATACAGCTGGAAATGGACACGTGTCGGTAGGAGAGCTTGTGAGGTGTACAGCTGGGTTTTATTATAGCTTTTTTAAAAGAGCAGAAATCTCGGGAGAGTGCTGGTTTCATAGTATTTGAATTTTGCAGTTTCGGATGTTTGTTTCGAGTCGAGTTTTTGCTTATCGAGTTTTGTTTCATTTCGAGTCTGAGTTTTTACTTATTGAATTCAAAAATTATATATTTATAATTTTTATTCACTTATGATAAAGTAAATATTGTAACTTTTTGTATTTTCTAGTTTTTATTTATGGCATGATATTTAGCTTGAAATTTTTGTTCCAAAAGTAAATATATTTCCATTTCGACAAAACTGAGCCGAAATGGATGTAGTTTTAGTTTTAGCTCACAAAACCGTTTTCGAAACAGTTTCCATATGACGGCGTGTCGACCAGTTTTACACGAATTTTATAGGATTTTCACATAAAATTTCACATAAATCAAATTTTAAGTTTTATTATGTATATATAGTTGAATTTGGATTGACTTGTTGAGAATTGTTAGAAACTTAAATTTAGGGGAGGATTCGAGAGATTAACAGAAATGGTGGAAAATGGGAAAAGGAAACACCGACCGTTTTGGAAGTTAATAAAAACGAGGGGAGAGAAGAGTAGTGAAGCGTACGGTTGGGACTTTATTGACTAGAGACAGCCTGGACACCACAAACAATTTGCAAAAAGTTTGATAGACATGTAGATAGATATACTCGCCTATCCCTATCTTCCTCTCTTTTCAATCTCTCGTATTCTTTACTCCTTTCTTTCTACACCAAGTACTCATAATTTTAAAATACAGGTGTACCTATACGTAGCATTGTCATTTTTCAAATTTATCCTAATTTAAATTTCACAAATTATTAATATTCAGCATTATTCTAAAAACCGGTCATTTAATCGGAATTTTGAGAGTACTATGTTGATTAATCGAAAATCGGGTCAAAATACGGATTTTCTGAAAAATTGAAAAAAGTTGGGAAAGACGGGATTAAGCGGTCGAATCGGGTCGAAAGTCGGTTAAAATTAAAAAACTATGACCTTTTAGAAAAATTAAAATTAAAAAATGAATCATATATTAATTTATTAATTTTGTGTTTGATGATGTAGATCATAAAGATTATGTTGGATTAGATACTAATTTGTAAATAGTACTAATTGTTAATCATAAACTACTTAAATATTATGAACTAGTATTTTGTGAGTTCTTTTATAAATTTTATTACTTAAATATCAATATTGGAATAATCATATATCATATTTTTTTAAAGAATCTTATGGCAATTTGACGAAATTTAAAAAAAATTATATATTATTAATTAATTAATTAATTAATTGATTTCGATTAATGGACCAATCAATCACCAACTATTCGATTAATTACTGAAATGTTCATCTACCTACCGACTAATACTGATTTCCGTCTTTTAAAATACCGACATACAAAAAGTATGATCTAAAAATCGAACTAACATGTCTAAAAATCGAGAGTCTCAAAATTTGTTGAAGAATAGATATTAAAAAATTGAATCAAATTAAAAAACAAAATATAGGTTAGATTCATTTACGACTAGGGGTGTACACGGGTTANCCGACCAATCCGATCCAAACCGACCCTATTTCGGCCGATCCAAACCGATTTTTTTCAACCCGATATATATTTGGGTTGAAAAAATATCAACCCGATGTAAATGGGTTGGATATGGGTTTCGGTTTTTTTAGACCAATCCAATCCAATCCGATCCGATTAAAAATAGGGGAATTAAATAATTAATATATAGATGCCTACTGTAGTATTACTACTATTATGTGTCAATAGTCAAATACATGAGCCCATTAATATTAATTTATTACTACATATTGCACAATTTATTTGAAAACGTTGCTCTCTCCAAAACAAACAAAACCTAGATCCTCTTCCTCATTGGCCCAATATTATTATAGTTAGATGAATTATTCATTCGTGTTATGATTTAGTTCGGATTTAAGGAATGTGTTTATTATTTAATTATGCTTCTTTCGATGTGTTAAAATTTAGATATTTAAGACCTATTTGTGATGA
>PHNY01281672.1:0-11124 GCA_003724115.2 Anethum foeniculum | reverse complement strand
TTTTTTTTTTTTTTTTTTTTTTTTTTTTTTTTTTTTTTTTTTTTATCATTTTAAATACTATAGATTTTATCATTTAAAATATCATAGATTTATTGCTTCTTTAAATTAATAATGCTTAATCTTGATTGTTAGCATATGATTGTATTACAACAAATTTAGCTTATGATTCCATTAATTGGTTACATCAAAATCTGCAGGGAATGGTTTCCGTAGAGAATGCCACTGTTGTACCAGTTTCATCTTATGATGAACTCAAAGTTATCATTGAGAGAGGATCTGAACAACGTCACACAACAGGGACGTTGATGAATGAACAGAGTTCACGATCTCATCTGATTCTTTCGGTTATAATTGAGAGTACAAACCTTCAAACTCAATCTGTTGCAAGGGGAAAGGTAAGTTATTTTAATTATACGATGAAGTCATGTCATCTTGTCAAAATCATTCGCATGGACCTGCATGTGTGTGCATGTGTGTGTGATGAGACAAGTGGCAACAAAGTTTGTTGCAGTTATCATTTTATGTTTGCATGAAAGATGAGGGGTTATAGGATAAAAACTTTTAATCTGAATGTAATTACACTTGTTTTTGAGATTAAAGATTATTACTTGTTTCTAGCATTACATGGCATTTTACATGTTGTGCAGCTAAGTTTTGTAGACCTGGCTGGTTCAGAAAGAGTGAAAAAATCAGGCTCTACTGGTAGTAACCTAAAGGAAGCTCAAAGTATCAATAAATCACTTTCAGCACTTGGTGATGTTATAAGTGCTCTATCATCTACCAGTCAGCACATCCCCTACAGAAATCACAAGCTTACAATGCTAATGAGCGATTCAATTGGAGGCAACGCAAAAACACTTATGTTTGTTAACATATCTCCAGCTGAATCCAATTTGGATGAGACCTACAATTCTCTCACGTATGTTATCTTACTTTTGACACATGTCATATCTTTGTTTGCATTAAGTTTCTTTAGTGGGGGATTGTCCTAAATTTGTGATTGTGTATGCTTATGGTTACGATCATATTTGGTGTTTAACTGCTTATCAAAAAATTAATGGTCTTCAATTCTAAGTATGCTTGCGTTGATGTATGCAGGCTATGTTATTTTCGCTCTGTTTTGAGTAAATGAATCACAATATTGTTTAAAATATAAAATCATATTAGTACCAGTAAAAGTAGAGTTACTGTCTATTTTCTTAATTTTGAATCTGTTAGTGTATATTTGGGTTGCAAGTGTTTATGGAACAATGACCTATATATATATATATATTCATCTTTGATATGTATGCATCAAAAGACATGTCTGCAGAACAAGTTTGATTTGTTTTCGTCTATGCAGGTATGCATCTAGAGTTCGATCTATTGTGAATGATCCTAGTAAAAATGTTGCATCAAAAGAGGTGGCACGCCTAAGAAAATTGGTTGCACATTGGAAGGAGCAGGCAGGTAAAAGAGATGGCGATGAGGATTTGGAAGACATTCAAGATGAAAGGCCAAAAAAGGACAGGATTGATGGTCGACATTCCATGTAAAGATCATGAAGTTCCTGCCAGTATCAATGACTAACTATTGCTAGGAAGTGTATGGGGCACTTGTGTGAGAGCCTTGCTAACAACTGACTTTGTAGCATGTCAATTTCCAGGTTAATTGCTATATACTAATGTAATGCAACAGTATTAATTTTGGTTAATGGTGGCGAACAATGGGCCGTTTGGGGGTGGGGGTTATATTCAGAATTGGAAGTTCCGGTGATCAGTCTGTTGTATAGTGATGATCTGTATTAGTATATATTTTCTGAAGAATTGTTGGCCCTTATCCAGGTTTCTTTCTCACTTGTTTGGTTCACGATCATTCATTTTTAGCTTTTCAATCGGAGACACATATATGTGATTAAGTGTTCTAAAATGGTTAGAATTAATTCAACAGAAGGAACCAACAAAGATGAACCGCTGTAGAAAAGCACATTGTTATTTGTTAATCTTCATCCTTGAGCATAAAGTTTTATCCTGTAATTTTGCAGTTGAAAGCTAACTACCTTGATTTTTTGCATGTTGAAGTCGAACTTGTTATACTCAATTCGTCACTTTTTCAGTGGTAACATTGATCAACTTTTAACTAAATATTAAAATTTATTAGTTTATTAATTTAAAAAACTGAGAATTACGTATTAAAATAGATCTAGTTTGTAATAATATAATTTTTAAAATATTTTTAATTATATAATATATGTAAATTCAGTCAAAATTTGGTCAATTTATCCATCAAAAATTGAAACTTGACAACTAATTAATGCCGGAGGGAAAATGATCAAATTTTAAAACTATCCTCTTGAGCAATTTTCCCCTTATTTTTTTCCAAATTAGGCAACGAGCTAAAAAGTCTGTCTAATTTTTTTTTTTTTTGGGAATAAGGCTTATATATTAAATCAACACAGTATTATATATAACAGTCTCCAACACGAAATATGGAGGAGACGAAAAATCGTTGAAGCAATTAACCTCACATGACACCGTAATTAACAAGTGAGCAATCTTATTGACTTGCTTTTTAACAAAAGAGATAGAAGTATCAAAACGAACACTAAGCATTGAGCGACATTCTTGAAACATAGTCCTAGTCCTCACTTCCAAATAGTTCACTGTTCCCTGTTAATTGTTGAACTGTGAGCATGAAAACACACTCAACATCCACACTAGTGACTCCTAGCACATGAATCCACCTTAGAGCTTCCACAACTCCCAGGTTTCTGTTTCAAAGACTGTAACCTCTCTATCAACACGAAAATTTCTTACTTTAATAAACCCTCCCAGGTGATCACGTAATACCATTCCAACTGTGAAACTCGAGATCCCTGTATAAACAGACGCATCAACGTTGAGCTTGAGACGACCTGTAACTGGAATTAACCACTGAATTGTGGCATTCTGTCGACTCTGCACATTAACATTGCCAATACTCAACTTATCAAGCCGGTCTGCATTTCTCTCCAAGATACCTGCTTCACACTCCACTACATTGCTAACTCAGGTGTTACAGATTTTCTATCCCAGACATTCATGTTCCTAGCTGACCATATTCACCAAAGCATGGTGACAATTTGCACCGGTTTATCACTTGATTCAAATGCCAAACTCTGCAGTAATCACTCCGAACACCGGTTTATCACTTGATTCAAATGCCAAACTCTGCAGTAATCACTCCGAACACGATTCTATTCTTGACGCATCAAATTCCAATCCTAATGCTGTCCAACAATTTTTCGGTAATCTACAATCAAGACAAGTATGAAAAAGATGTTCAACACCAATTTCACACACATGACATATAATTGTTGTTTGTACTCCTTATTCTCTCAGCAAGTGCAAGACAAGTATGAAAAAGATGTTCAACATCAATTTCACTCCTAGAATATAAAATTGTTGTTTGTACTCCTTATTCTCTCAACAGGCGCATAGGGACATTATTTTAGATAACTTGTACACGCATATAGTATTATTGATCTTTTGTCAGAATTATATTTATTTACGTTAGGAAATTAGAAATATGTCATCCCATTAATAAGATAAAAATATATATGAAGCTTTTTACTTACACGATAAATTTGAATGTCTCTGATTTCGGTTCAAAACGCAGGTGGGGGAATAATTCCCAATAATAGGTTACTATCGGGCCATCTTACTTGTCCATTTCTGATAGCAGGGCTCTATCCTCGAACTCTTGTGTATCAAACATTCACTGTTCATAATTCACATGGTTCGCTTCACTTTTACTTGCCCTGTCTACATTATGGATCAAGTTTTCTTTGGTACCCAAACCAAGTTGGGTCCTGGGAACTTAGAAGCATTTGAGTATTTAACATGTTTCTTCACAGAATTAACATGTTTAACATTCTTTGCATTATCAATGGCTATTTCCTTGTCACTTTCAGAAGCCCCAATAGATTTGCTTCTGGGCTTTGTGAAAGGTGCCATCTTCCTAACTTTAGGAGGGCTTATAGTCTTTGATCTACCATGGTTATTATGATCATGCTTATCATGATTATGAGATGTATTATGTGAGTGTGTGGAATCAAGATAAATGTTCATGAAAGAGACAACACATGGCATGCAAATAAGCTTTTCACACTTAGGAGATTTAGGCATGTTAGGCATGTTATGAACATAAGCATTTTTAACATTTTCTACTTTAACCTTTCTACAAGCATGAGTAAGGTGTCCAGTAGAACCACAATTTTTACATAACTTCCTAGGCCATTAGGTCCTATCCTGCCATTTATGTTTCTACTTCTTTTAGTCTTGGAGGTAAAACCTAGTCCAACATTAGAATGTTCACTTTCACTAGTTACTGACTTGGGTTTCTTTGCCTTTTGCTTTTTTAAATTCACAAGATCCTCAACAAGAAATTCATGATGAATAAAAAGACTCTCCTCATCAACAGGTTTAGGGGTAGCTTTCTTAAACAAAGGTTTCTTAGCATTTTTAAGAACATGTGGTGTACCTTGTGGATAATTAACTTTTTCTACAGGTTCTTCCACTACATGTTTCTTACTAGATTTTCTAAGTTCATCATAATCTAGTCCAGTTTCAAGTTTACCCCTAACAACCTGACTAGATATGAGTTATTTTGCAAGATTAGCAGAATTAGTGTAAGCATGCAACTTATTGTCTAATTCTTTCACCTTCTCTTAAAGTTCAATTTCAGTTTCAGCAAAATTCTTAACCTTTAGTTCCGGATAATGATTATCATGCTTGAGGTTATCTATAAGGATATTAGTAAGAACTAACTTATCATTTTCATCTTGAAGTTTCTTTAGTTCTTCTTTTAAGTCACCTATAATACCATCAGAAGATCTTAACATAGCATAACAATTCCTGTAACTTTGACTTAAAACATTGTATCTATCAATACAGGATTTATCATTGCAATCTACTTTAATTATATCATAGGGAGTCTGAGAACAAAGAGTAATAGAATTCTAAAATCAATACAGTGTTATTTTCACATAGATTTGCAGTGGGTGAAATAGTTTCAGTTGAGAGAACTACTTGATAAGAAGATTAAGCCATAAGTGCAAGATTTCCATATTGCTCTTCTTCATCATATGTATCATCCCAGCTTTTTTCTTCAGCTATGTAAGATTTCACTGGATACTTCTTTGAACTTCTAGAATCCTTTTTCTGATAAATCTTTTCTTTATCCTTAGCTTGTTGGGTCTTTATGCATTCACTGGCAAAGTTTCCAATCTCATCACAATTGAAACATCTGAACCTGGTTCTATCAACCATCCCTGTCTTATAGCCTGGCCCTAAAGATGAATTTGATCTCTGTCCACTGCTGCTGCTTCCAGAACCCTTATAGCCTTGTTTTCTTCCGAATATGAGAATACTGAACATCCCTGCAAGATCGGCCATTGTAGGATCCTTTAGACTATGCAGCTCTTGTATTGTATAATAATCAATTAGATCACCAGAGAGATTTTCATCATCCATGTCAGTTTTAAAGAGCATCTCAGCTTAGTCTTAGACTTCTCAATTGTCAGATCTAGCTCTTTATGGTCACTTGCAACAAGAGCAGTTGTCTTAAGCAGTTCATAATTTTTCTTATCCACTGTACCATCACCATATATGATTTTTCTTTGTTCCTGCTCCATCTCATGAGTTTTCATCTTTTATACAATTTATCCAGGGACATAGTTTTGAAGTCCAAACGCTCATGAGCTGATGAAGCCATATTGCCAAGATGGTGTGGCAAGGTTAACATGAATTTTCTGTTGATCTCCTTCTGAGGATAGCTCTTTCCATGAATGCTTAACTCATTAATCAATTTATTCAGTCATTCAAAAACTTGAGTTATGCCTTCACTAGGAAGAGATTTAAATGCCTCATAATGTGTGGTTAAAATATCAAGTCGATTTTTCTTGACATCCTTAGTTCCTTCCATTACCAATTCTATGGTTTCCCACATATGCTTTCCACTTTCACAAACCATAATCTGGTGGCTCAAATCTTCATCCATTGCATCAACTAGAATTAACTGCAAGTTCACATCCAGACTGACCATTTCTTTATCTCTAGCCTTATAATCCTTTTTGTTCTTGAGAATCATTTTGGTTGGATCAGTAGGATCTTGTACCTCAATTATATGTGGTCCTTTGTTAAGAACATCTATATATTCAGGATTTGTAGCTCTAAGTAACAGAAGCATCCTCTTCTTCAATAGGTTATAGTTTGCCTTATCAAACCAAGGAACCTTGATGCTACTAACTTTCTTAGTACTCATATATTTTCAGATCTGAAAATTTTCTGCAACATAACGTCTCAAAATAGAGTATCCCAAACAGTCAAACCATCAATAAGCCAACCAAGTCAAATCAACAACCCAAAATCAAATCTACACCAACAAAAGCAATCCCGGTCTCCGTAATATCAAAAACAACACAAAACTTGTGACCAACACGGATCTGATATGTATATCGATCAACAAGCTCTGATACCAATTGTTAGGTTCATTGGTCAAATAAAGAGGAGATGAATGTATTTTTGTTCATTTTTTGAGTTTATGCAGCAGAATATGAAAATATAAAACAAAAACACAAAAACCAAGAGATCCGAGGTTAAAATTTCTTTTATTAAGAAAATAAGCCCTCGAAGGTTTTGCTTACAACAGAGAATACAAACGATTCAATGCAACCTATCAATGTAAAATAAAATAGCTTTTATAAATGATGAGTAATAGAAATGAATAGACTATTTAATTGAGTGTATCAAAATGTAAGACTTTGTTGGTGTATCTCATAATAGTTTAATCCACATGATTTTCGAGAAATAAATCTCTTAAATCAAGAGTATTAAATATTGTGCTACGATCACTAAAAGAACAAGTCGTGATATGTACTAGGGTTAAAGATCCGCTAGGAGAATTACAAGATGAAAGAAATAAATTCTTGATTGAATATAGTAACTAGATATGAAAATTTATTGCTCTCTCTTGCTTCTTTAATGGCTTCTATTGTAGATCTCTAGCTCCTTCTATGTATATGTATGTATATTTAATGCTTGGAGGCTGCTCTATAACTTGATGATTGAAAGGAATTGAAGTGCTGAATCCCTAATTTTTTCAGCTTGAAAGACTATCCGTAGAGCTTGTAAGACTATCGGTAAGACAATCAGCAAAACCCTTTGAACTACAAAGACTATCGGTAAGACTATCGGTAAGACTATCATTGAACTACTAAGACCATCGGTAAGACTATAGGCAGATAGTCTTACTAGTTCATTCTGATAGCCTTTTCAGCATAAAAAACTTTGAAATAGTCTTTTAAAGCCATTTTTTATAGTCTTTTCAACATAAAAAAGCTTTCCAATAGTCTCTTTGAACCATTTATTTTCCCTTGGCAAACCTATTTAATTTTAATAACTTAAAATTAATTAACCAATCAATTAACTTACTAAATTAATTAATTCTAATTGAATTAATTTATTTTCATAAGCTAAACAATTGATTTAATTAATTAAAAGAAGTAAAACTAAATTCTTTTAATCCCTACATCCAAACAGAGCAATCTAAATCATATCACTTGATCACCTAACAATATTTCGAATGATAATACTTAGTTTCCCTTCACAGATTACTAACGCCTAGTGCAATTGTCTGGTTCACAAACGACTAGTTCCGCTCTCAGGCCTTCGTATTATAAACTCCACCAATCATGGTTAAGCTGAGCACTTTATTAGAAAATCCACTGAAATATCCCGGTCTTCACCTGTATCAAAACAAACTTCTTCGAATATCTTTAACCATTTATTCCACCGATTGCCTGAACATATTAATGAACTTCTGACAGTGCTTTGTCAAGGACTTCTTCATTGTAGTCTGTCTTGATCCACGTATATACCAAATCTTCAACTTGAATGATTCCAGTGATTATAGTATTATTTGCAAGTCCTGTTCTATATTCAGTTATCAAACCAGGCATTGTTGAGATAATATATTCAGCTTCATTCTTTCTCAACACAATCAAAATCAAACCAATAAAAAAACAAAAAAAAAACACAAATTACATTCATAACAACCAAACCATTCACAAAGTTGATAACGGTTATAATTAAAATACCAACCAAAGCCAATTGTTCACAAAAGAACTACAATACTTAAGTTTAAAAGCATGTACAGACGGCTCGATCATAAACTAAAAATTAAATTACAAGCCCGTTCCGCCGTCCTTATCACCTCGCTCATGCTCAAAGAAGATGTCATCATCACCTTCGTCTTTGTCGCCCTCATGTCCACCCTCCGACTCTCCATGCTCGGCGCCATCATCCTCTCTATACTCGGCGCCATCATCCTCTCTATGCTCGGCTTCCTCTTGAGTCCTCTGAATCGCCTATGTACAAGAACATATACAATTTATTTATATTGAATATATTAAAACATTTCTAAGTAAAAAAAGACTAAACTAAACAATCATTATAATTGACAAACGAGATCAAACATGCAAATATTTACCTCCTGATTTGCATTTTCATATTTGTTATATATCGATTGGAGGATTTCCCCGACCACTCGAGTTATCTCACCAACGATAGCAGTGGAGAATGTTTACGCACCACTTTCTGGGTTCCTTTGCAGTTCAAGAGCGGCGTTTGCGATGTTCTGCACCATTTGAAAGGTTGGAGGAGACTGATAGGCGGCCACATTTGCTTGTGCATAATTTAAAACTGTTCGGACAACGGAGGCGAAGATGGGATCCGGAACAACTGATCCGCCTTGAGGCTGGCTCGAAGAACCTTTTTTCCCTTCTTCATATGCGTCTTCTTATACCACGAACTTGGTGCTGGTTTATTTCAAACAAAATTTACATATTCCTATATATCAACAATCAATCAAAAAAACAAACAAGTCATTACGAATTAAATCAAAAACAATCATGTATATATATACGTACACACTCATAAAACTGAAAATTTGTACCTCTTCCCATTCATCAAAACCCTTTGCACCCGCACTATGCAGAGTCTTGAACATCTATCGGTTGCTGGAACCAACATTGGAGCGATATTGGTGGGCTGCGCTTATCCAATACTCGAGAAGCTCCCTCAAAAACTCATCATTAAAGTACTCCGGGTTTAATTCTTCAAGACATTTGCCTGTCGCCTTTGCTTCTTCCGTCACCTTTTTTTCGTCTCGTTCAAAGTATGCTTCTTTTCATTTTGAATGTGCTTATAAATACTATCATAAGTATCTTCTTCGGTTTGTCCAATTTTATGTGTGTAGTATCTCTACAAAATTCAACAAAAAAACTTTGCAAAAACACACACAAATATAGGAATTTACAATAAAAATAAACTTTGAACACATTCTATAAACAATTAAAACAATTCACTTACCTCGAATTCAGTATTCACACACATAATCCACTTTGGATTCATAGCCATGATATCTCAATTGGTAAACATACCTCGTGGCCATGTCGATCATATGATTTGTAAGATAGTTTTTTTAGCCACGCCATTATTGATGCTATAAAAAAAATTGTATTTGTTTATATATATAAGTCAGAAGAATATATAAACTGGAGAGAAGCATAAATGAATGACTAAAATGATAAAAATATACTATTCACGTGTTATGCTTATTTGATATGGGTATCGGGTGGAGTTCCCCAAATTCCAACAGATTGTGAACGCTGATATTGGTGGAAAATAACTGCTTGAGCTCGGCGTCCTGCTTTAAGTTGCTCTACCGCCAACCTACGTTCTTCCTCTTCATCTAAAGGCCGCTCTAGTTCTTCCACTTCCTCCTCTAGTTCATCCCTCAACCTACTTCACCCCCGTCACCCTCCAGCCTTCTTCTTCTTTTCTGTTGGCCTTCTTTAGCCATTAGAGCCGATATGATCGCCAAAATGGCGAACACAAACACAAGCCGCCAAATAACACCCTACAAACAAAGACAAAAACTCATGATATATATAATCATATATATAATCATAAAATTTAAACTTAACAAACAAAATTCAACTAAAATTATTAGCCATAAAAGAAGAGAAGAGTATCAATGTCTATCTATCTATCTATTCATAAAAATATCTACATGAAAATCGAGAATCAAAATGAACTGGTATCTGTCTATTCATAATCGCAAATCTAACTAACATATCATTCAATTCATTGTAATCACAAGTGTTAAATTAAGTTTCGCAAGTGTACGTATTCAAGTGTTCAAGTTTCATAAAGCATAAACCCGACCAAATACATAATCTCATGCATGCACATATCTTTACTCAAATTTTAAAACTTACATATCCTAACAAGCAATCTCTAAATTTTAACAAACAATCTCTAAATTTCCATATTTTATTCAATTTAATCTAAAAAATACACATTTTTCTACCAATCAATTTAATCTAAAAAATACAAATATGTTACAATTTGGTTTAAAAACTAACATAATCAATCACAAAACTACTCATATTAACAAAACTACCAAAAAATAAACAAAACTCAATAAAAAACTCATATAAATAATAAATTTTAAACTTAACAAACACAAAACTCAACATAAACTTGAAAAATAGACGGTTCATCACATAATCAACAAAGGCCATTTAAAATTCATATATATATATATATATATATATATATAGATAGGGCNTTCGGCTCGAGTTCAGTTCGATTTACAAATGAGCCAAGCATGAACACAATTTAAGGTTCGGTTTGTAAACGAGCTGAACTTGAGCACAATATAGTTCGGCTCGAAAGTTCGCGAATAAGTTCTATTACAATGCTCGTGAATAAATTCGTTAATATAGTTCGTGAACATACTCGTTGATATACCTCGTGAATAAGTATATGAATGATTAGTTATATATGCTCGTAAACATGTTATGACACACGTTTATGTTACAATATTGGTGAATAATTGTGTATATGTTTACATCCAATTCTCCAAGTAAATTTACCAAGTAGGTTAAACCATTTATTAATTTTTATTCAGTTTATAATTTTTTTTATATTTATAGGATTTAAATTGTAACACATGCTAGACAGTAAATATATAATCTAATTATTTTATGTAACTTGAGTTCATGTATTCAATTAGTTTGTGTAATTTAATCAAAATCAA
>PHNY01281647.1:18840-38924 GCA_003724115.2 Anethum foeniculum | reverse complement strand
CGCCAAAAATGATCACTGGCTGATCAGTCTGTATAAAAACATACTCACGCAAGTTGTAAATAATACTTTTACTTTCTCTTTCACAAAAGAACAATCTTCTTCTTCTTTCAATAAACTATCAGATTGCAATAAAACTCACCATTTGTTGAAGAAGATTTATGTACCTGGAAACATGTGAGTATGTGACCTAATCATCAGGCCATTGTTTAACTTACATTTGACTAATGCAACAAAGAGATGTTGAATGACTACCTACTACTTTTTGTTTTTGGCTTTGCTAGTGTTTGAGGGTGCGTTTACCCTTTTTTGTTCTATTTTCTGCTAATCTGTAATGACAATGATATAAACATATTATTAAGTACACAATAACAAATAACAAATATTTGGACAACTGCTTTGAGGTTGCTGAACCAGTCCAAAGCTGAATGTCAACTCTATCATCACTACCTAATTGTCAAACTAAAAATAAAATCCCGGTGTGCTATGTGTTGCTATACAACATTGAACGGTTTGAATTTTTGATAATATACTTGCATCGGAAATGGAAATGAAGGTTACGGAAATAGGAGAAAATAAGAATGTGCATACTTTGCGCTGCAAGGAGATAGGAAATATGACAAAGAGATTCACATTCTAATCAACCAAATTGCTCATTCAAATACAAGCATCTGATAAAATTTTCACTTTATTTAATCTCGCGAAGCAGAAGTGGCACCTATACTGTGCTTGATCAAGGAAATCGATATGCAAAGCGTGTTCATTGTCAAAGGAAGAGTGCTCTAGCACCTAATATACTGTGAAATCATTAGATAACATATCCTTAAGAAATTTTGAAATTTGAATAAGTAGATAGGAAGTTGACACTGAATGATGGCACCGATAATATACACTTATGTAGATAATTTTGAAATTTTAACTACAACACATAATAAAGTTTTTGGAAAGCAAAGGTTATCTTATGTTAAATCCTGTACTCCAATCGATGATTATAACAGAAAATCTACTACTGCACATATCCAAAAGCATCAACTTGTAATTAACTATACATAAAGAAGTTCCATATGGTAAATACCACCACCAACAATCCCAATTTTTTAACACTATAAACTACTCAAATGTTTGAACTGGACTGCAGCTGCCCCTCATTGGCTCACTTCTTAAACAAAGGACATTACCATAAAATAAGATTTTGTACTAAAAGAGAAGCCTTGAACTAGAAGAAGAAACAAGCAAATTGGTAGAACAAAACAATGGCACCTCTTTCTGTCTTCCATTTCACCATCTTCGCCACTTTAGTTCTTACAGCAATCCTCATCTCATCCCTGGTCACGGTTGATGGTAGTGGTGATAGCTGGATACCGATGAAGCCAGCTTGCACAGGGTCAATAGGGGAATGCATGATAGGCGAAGAATTTGACATGGATTCAGAGAGCAACAGGCGCATACTAGCAACTACCAAGTACATAAGTTATGACGCGCTGCAGAAGAACAGTGTTCCTTGCTCTCAAAGGGGTGCTTCGTATTACAATTGTAAGCAGGGTGCTGAAGCCAACCCTTATGACCGTGGCTGCAGCGCCATTACTCGCTGCCGGAGTTAATTTTCTGTACTTCCCTGATTATATTTACATGTACTATGAATATATTTTAAGAATAAATTGTGGAAATCTTCTTTTTCTTTATCCATGTAGAAGACTAGCAGACTGTTCCCTTGTCTTGTTCGCTTAAAATCATGTAAAGGCATCCCTTTTCCCCAGTTTTCTGATTCCATGATATATACACACATAAAAATTTCATGAAAAGTTCAGAAACTCTGTATCTCTTAGCTTTTTGAACAGGTACTCTTCATCAAAAAACCTGTGCAACCATTCTTAATCACCTTTTTGCTAGAAGAAATACGAACACGGCTGGATTTGTGGAAGTACTAAATTACTTGGATGCAATCTTAGAGTAAGATGAGACTCCGAGATTCATAGTAAAACAATATACTCGTAATACATATACTCCGGTACTGACACTTGTAAGACGTGAGGAATAAAACCTTCCTAACACTTGCTGGTAAACTGTAAGTCATCGAAAAAAAAAAGGTACACTTCACAGATATTTTAATAACATAAAATTGGCATATTCAGAACTAGAAACGGACAGGCAAATTTGCAGGAACAGATCTAGAATTCTTCATGCACTGGAGGCACCGCCTCTTCAAAGTTCAAAGAGTAGCACCCTCCACTAATGGCAACTGAACAGATGAAATAGAGTTGTTTTGATTCAACTATGTTATATTACTACTGTTGCCGTATGGCAACTGCTGTTGTAGTGAGCAAGATTAGAATCTCCAGGACAAACACTTAGAATTGGGAGGGCGATCCTATCTGGTGTAAATTTGTAGAGAGTCCCGAGTACTGACCACAACTCCACAAGGTTGAGATTAATCTGAGAAAGGAATAGGTAAACTCTTTCTTAGCAAGGTAACTCCAACCTAAGGAGTATCGAATTCCGTATAACCATGTTCTCTACTCTCTAGCAAACTCAAGCCCTAGATTTATATATTGCACTCAAAAGACAGAAATATCAAACCATGATTTATCCAAAATCGAACTCTAAATTTTTCACAAAGATCTGACAATACTGTGTTTAATAGAATCCCTGGGCTAACAACATAAATACACATACAGAACAATATTAGAAGCCTAATATGAACTGAATAAAGTGAAGAAGTTGCGGTGTGCAAAAGAGAAAACCCACACTAATAATAATTTGATGATTTTTTTGTAAAATCATACAGGGGTGACGATAATATCCTAAACAAACATCCTTAATATATAGAAAAATCTTCGCAAGATAACATCGGACAAGTAGCATGAGTTCTACTTGCAACACGATACCTAACACAAGAAAAGGAAAATAACAACAATGCCTTGCACATAATAAAACTTGTCCGAATCGCTGAATGACATTCACCTCACGAAATCCTATGCAGAGCCTTCCTCAGTCTTCACATCTTCTGTCTTTGGGGGTGGCACCGGAGATGGAGATCCCTCTGCTCCCATTTCTGTTTTCAATTCACTAATGCTTTGCTCCAGTTCATTTATACGCCCTCCCATTTCATCAAGTACAACACAGTTAAGGAAACATTGATATAATTTTAAATCTCACTATGACTCCAACCATATAAAGGTTATAGATATTTCCTAAGAGCACTGTATATGAAACTTGGGAAACAATAGATAGCATTAATTACAATTTTGTGTTAAAAAAAATAATCCATTTCCCAGGTTTAAGGTAAATGGTGCAAAATGATCGTATTGCTTAATTCTAGGCAAGTTAATAGAGAACCTAATTCAATTGAACTGGCAAGTTCAAGAGGATTGCAAAAGGATATTTTTTGAAACAATAGACTCGGACATCGTCTGAAACCTGGCTTGCTGCAATACAGTATGTTACTTAGTAATAGTTGTACCACAAAATCTGAAAACCAAATTATTAAAAGAAAGATACTGCAATTCAACTCACCATTTGTTCAAGAAGATTTTGTACCTGGAAACAAGAAAAGCCGCAAATGAATATGAAGCTCGAAGCTTTAAAGATACACGCTTTCATGACTCTAATAAAAATGACATCCTTATACCCATATAAACACTCTCTTATTCCATAAACTAATACTCTATTTACCTATGTCATTAAAAGTATTAAACAGCAAGTTGTGGCTGCTTTTTATCTGTATGTGCATTTAAATTACATTTCATTCACAGAGCCATAATTAAATATTTAAATTATGAACACAACGATAAGACAACAAAAAAATTGATGCCCACTATATGAATATCATTTCGGGCCTTGCATCACAGCTAAGAAAGATATCATAAACTTTCAAACTTCATTGAAAGTAAAATTAGGCAAAAGTCAACAAACTCACAAAAACAGTCATATCAGCACTGCTTTGCTTCATATCTTCCGAATCTTGTCCATCCTGTCAGGAGATAAATGGTCAGAGTCAAGACTTTGATTAACATCAAAATGCCACTGATTGGAGCAAGGGATAATTTAGTAATTTACAATCAACATGAAAACAGGTATATATATAACAAACTTAATTCAGCTAAGTTGTTCCTTCCACATTTATGCAAAAAGATTAGAGTTTCCAAGAACATAGAAATCGCACTATAAAACTAATTACGAAAATAAATATGTATATAGCTAAAGTTAGATACAAACTAATATTACAGAAACTGCATTACTACTACTTCTAACTTGTTAAAGTAGTTTCAAGCTATAAACGCATGTTAAGTGTTAACACAAGCTTATGATCAAAGTTTTGTAGCCATAAATCTCACCTACTCTCAAGTGGGTCAGACAAGATAAACCCGTGGCGTGGTCATTACTTGCACCAAAACTTATTTACCATTACTTTCATAGTATTTCAAGGTCAAACTAAACAAATACCGTGAAGATTTATAGTAGGCAATGACACGGTAAACCGCCTATTCTGATTCAAGCTAAAAAGGAACATTCATATTGTTTTACCGCAATGTATGAATCTATTCTTCTTCTCGTATATGAATTTAAACTGTTTACGGAATCACATATATACACGCATATTACCGCAGCTTGTTCATCGAGCTTCGTCTACTAAAACGAAAATGCGGGATCGATAATTACCAAAAATTAACAAAAACAAAATCAAAAATCATTAACAATTAGTGTACTAATCTGGTAGTCTCACTCTCTAAGTGAATGAAATCATTAATAACAATTACAAATTAAGCGTTAATTTAATATCGTTACAACAAGATTTCAAAAGCATACACACCCTAACGAAATTTAGTTGTAACCCTAGAAAACAATAAATTACAAATCAATTTAAAAAAAAAAAAAAAAACAAATAGATCGATTAAAGGAGTAAATTAGAGTTATCACGTACCATTTGAATCAGTTGAGGGCTTGGATTAGATCTTTTGTATGTATATGTGTGTGTGTGTGTATATCAGCGTGAAATCAAATGGAAATGAAGGAGCTGTCTGTCCTTTTATAAATCTCCTTCAGTTCTCGTCTTTTGTTTATTTTTACCATTTTGCCCCCACCCCCTGCTTTATTTATTTAAGTTAATAAATTTGAATTTCAAATTCTTGAAATCAAATTGGACCCTAAATTGCACGAGTCATGAAAAATTGTCTTTTTTTCTTTTTTTTTTTTTTTTTGCTAATTCACTATAATTTATTTTTTAGTTATTGATAAACTACAAACTTTACGTATGTGATTAAAATGAAGAGTATATCTTTTTAATTATGATTTTCTCAAGAAATTGAAATCCCTCATCTTAGATCCAAATCTTAATAAAAATCTTCCGGAAGCAGGCTTTATGATGGTGAAAGATTGAGACTTGATGGCGCCCCTGGAGTTCAAATTTTAATCATTTTAAACTAAATTAGTAGAATAAGTTCAATTTCCGATTAGTTTGAACTATTGGTGTTTGATGTTGAAACGATACGAATAATGTTAGAACAAGTAATGGGAGTAAAACGTTACATAATTTATGGACAAGTTATTTCACTTAAAAATCCAAACACTTTGAAATTCACCAATTAATTGCTTGTAGTTTACATGCATTATAGAGACAAAACTCAGATTTCTATGTCAAAAACATTGTGGTATACAATCAGATTTAATCCAAGTACAACAACAACCTGCTAACTTGCGACCATATTGGTTGGGGTCGAGACAATTATAATGGATTTGATTATAGTTAGCCGTAAACTACTCTTCATAAAATTCAAGCAGCCGTGTACAAACTATTCTTGATAAAAATATAATGATACATAAGCACTTCATTTCCGCTTTTTTGCTGCTGACGATTTATCATCCACATAGGGATATTCTGGGGGAGCACTCCACAGACCCCACAATATTAGTAAGTGGATACAAAGAAGCACGAAGGATGAGTAACTATTTGAGGGATAGACATTCCAGCAAAATTCCACTCCTGCAAACAACATTATGCTGCACAAAGAATCGACAACAAGTTGTGAGCAAGTAATATATATCTACAGTGTAGGGACCGGCAATAATATAGGCAAAGAAATGGACGTGTAACACTTAGTACAAGGTAACCAACCGTAGGAATGTTGGAAAAGGGGTCTTCCACAATAAATATGGTAAGGTATAGAAATACCTGCATATGAAAGCATGCAACAATTTTAATGGCACTTCATTGAAAGTGTAAAACGTGTGTAGAAGAATACAGGACATTTCCATCACGCTACAAGGAGATATGATACAAAATAATTTTCATATATAAATAGTATCACATTCTTCGTTCAGACCCTCAAATTCTGACTATTAATGAGTAATATTTTGCACAAACATATCAATCATATCATATAGCATACTTCAGTTCATCCAAAGCGGGATTCTACAAATCCACAAACTATCCCAGAACTACATACTTGAACCATTTCATTACTAATTAGTTGGCAAGAGTGACAACCCTAGAATATATGACCTTAATGTTTGTTGTGACCAATGCTGGAGGACCAAAGTTGGTAACAGATCATAAACAGACTTAAGTGGAATTAAACACATAAAAAAGAGTATTTACAATTGTAAAATTATTACAGAACCTATCTACTACCAGAACACTAAGTCTGATTTAACTGAGCTCACCTTAGCAGGAAGACCAAGGGAAGAAGAGAGGGAAAAAGAACTGAGGTCTAGTGGAGCAAATAAAAAAAAAAACCAGAAAACCTACTAGAACATACTAATTTATAATTTCAAAGTGTCAATTTTATATTCATTGGCTCCATAATATTGTGTTCTGAAAAAATATTAAGAAAAATAAAAAAGTTTGTAAAAAATCATACAAAACTTTCTCCGTTTGTTAGGCGTAAGTCTCATGAGCTATAAATATTTTCTCATTTTTCTAATTTTGCTCGCACAACATTTTTCTAATTAATACTCAAATATTTCATATTGTTATAAACATAAAACAAAAATATATACAAAAAAATAGAGAAACATAAAAATTGCAGTCAAATGTAGAAAAACAACGATATGATGAATGAATACTACTACAATTTCGAAACTTTAAGAAGAAAAACTAGATAAACATATCAGTAAATGTAAGAAAATAGAAATGAAAATTGATATGTTGTCACTCTCTTTCCTCACATTCAGCTCTATATATGTAATAAAAACTAAAAAACTTAGTGGGGTCCTGTGACCTCACAGCTCACTTGCCCCAACGAGCCTCAGCCAGCGACTAGGCATATCTTATTGAACTACACACAGCCACACATTGTCAATAACATGTTTAAACTATCGAGCAAAGCATTTTCACTTCACTATAGGTTGATTAGGGAATTTGCATATGCATGAATGAGCGTATACCAGCTCAAAAAGTATCGCAATCAAACAGGTGCAGGAAAAAAATGATATTTACTTAAAATATTATGGTGCAACTTAGTGCACATCATATGAGATTAAAATATGTATATAGGAGTTAACATAGCAGGAAGCACTTCACAGGCTATCTATCTCTCAGAAATATCCCGGCAAAATATTCAGCAGAAGAAAATAAATTATCCAAAGAAAAACTTACCAAGAGTAAAATTGATAATGCAGAGATCGTGCGCATACTATACCGATGAAATTACCCACAAACATAGTAGTTACAATATCTGAAGGGAAAACCATAGTGAGCCAATAATCCAATAAAAAATGACAACCACTGAGAATGTGGGAATACTGCGGAAAGAGTGTGGATCGTTACGTTCATTGCGAAGAATTTTAAAGGTCAAGCTCTGCCCATTTACGTCTTTTGGAGAGGAAGAACTTGAAACAGCATACTTAAGCTTCATTTGAACCATCCGAGTATGTATAAAAGAAAGTATCCCTCCTTCATACCTACATCACAAACAGAAATTTAGCTCAAGATTCCTTCATATCTCAAAAACAAATAATAGGAGGACAGCAGTCTCATCGGCCATAGCTAAACACAGTCCCTCTTTGACAGTCAGTAGTTGATATGCACAAGTATCTATATCTTCAAATTAAACTTCCTCGGCTAAAATATACATAAACCATCCCAATCATTTCCTGATTATACATTGAAATCAAAAGATATTGTACTCACTTGGACCACTTATAATTCGCAAACACTGCAAGCAGAACGAGGTGAGCAACTAGCAAGAACAGGGCGAACATCTTTGAAATAAAAATCTGTTCAGGAACAAATTTGAAGTTCACAGACCTGATATGATAAAGATGAGTTAAATCCATTTGTCTCATAATGACAAATACTTTGAAGAAAGTTTTACATGGCAAATTCAGAAGAAAGAAAGAAAAATATGAATCTGAAGTTTTAGAACCAACTTAAAGTCTTAGAAAGTTCCAGCCCCAACATATATAATCAAAAACCAGCAATACTGAACCTTAGTTTAATTATGTAAAATGCAATATTAGCTGATTTATTGGAGTACCAAAAGTGGATGAAGACACGCCCAAGATTGAAGGCTCTTGACATATATGAAATCGGATTTGATACAATAAAAGGAAGCCCTAATAGTATCTGCAGAAACATTCATCAAAAGGTGGTGGAAACAGATGAGCACTAAAACCAGTCAATGTCTCCTTCATTGCATACTGTTGTAGTTGCACTCACCTAATTTTTCAAATATATGAATCACGGGTTAAACTACATACAAGAGAAATATGATTCAAGAGGATCATATATGAATGTTTAGTTAATACTTAAAAATGACTTTCTCGCATCAAATACAAAAGTACTCCTTAAGATATAATCATAACAATTTGATTTCAAAAATTTGAAGTATCACCAAGTAACAAGATTAGTAAACAGAAGTATGGATGATGAGCACCTGCACAATTGCTGCACCAGCTAAAGCAGATATTACCCCAAATATGTTCATAGCCTGCATATACAATTGTTTCGAAGAAAGAGATCAAATTTGCAGGCATCTATCTAAGAAGCTTTTTCAAAAAATAATAAAGGAAAATTTTGACTTTTTACCTTAATCATGAGTAGTAGTAAAGGTGGAGCATAAAGAAGAACATTCATCTTCACTGAAACAGCTCCACTGTACTAATACAAAAGATAAGATTCAGATGCAATGTATTGCGCATTCTAGTTTTAGAGTATATTTCATGAAGGAATAGATAAGAAATGGAAATGATGAAAGCACCTGAAAATAATTAAACCCAAATGCCATTTCTGATAAAGTAATGAAAGCAATGACGCATTAAACAGAATCATGGCAATGCAGTCGTTGAACAAACGAAGTACGAAGATAGAATGCACCCTTTTAGATAAACAAAGTAAAGAGAGAGCCCACCATGGAACCTGTAGTAAATCAACAATTGTTTGAGGTATAGGATATAACGAGATATTATACAAGGAGATACAAATTGCGCACATTTGAGATGGTAAGGATAAGTAATGAACTAATGATATGCAAAAGAAGAGGAACTTCCGTACCACCTCGGTCTTCAGATAAACTAGTAAGATGATTCCTAGATTTGCAATGTACAGAAAGCCGAATAGAACCTGCCACAGCGATTACCATGAAAGAGAATGTGTAACAGACTTTTTATATAACAAAGGCAGAGAAATTTTATATAACAAAGGCACGGAAATCATAGTGAAGTATTTTGTATATTAATATGCATCACAAACAAAAATTTACTGTAATTACAGAACTACTCAATTGATGTTAATGTGACACCAGGATATGTCTGCACAAAGCTGAAAGTCTGAAACAGATGACACTGAACACAAAATATTCCTAATGGTTTTGGTATTTCTTTATTCCCAGTATAAATCCTGGAACTCTATTACACAACCCTATCGTTCGTGAGCCAACATGACACTAAAACTTTAAAAACTCAAGTTAGATCTTAAAGTTTGAAATGCTATACAATATCCTAAATGTAATAAATTCACACTGTCACATTATAAAGTTATTCGGAAAAGATCATGCAGTCCTAAATAGTATGATATGTCATCTGATGCTAACATGTATACAGATACAGCAGAAGACATCATTTTTATACAGCAATCACTTATTAAAACAAAATACAAAGATATATTAGTATTGATTGTATAAAATTTGCAATTGCTAGTTAGACAGTCTGATAAAAACCACATTTAATAGACAGGTTATCATTTGGAAATTGCGGCCAAACATCAACCAAAAAGAATATTACTATATGTGTTGCCCTTGCTTAAAAGCTTACTCGCTGAGAACTGTATACAACTACAATCTCTGTTAAAAACTATACATACATACAAAGAATATACTAGCATCCAAACATGTAGCAAATCAACATATTGACATCACAGCATAGAAAAGATTAATGCAAGACTCGAGGAAAAGAAAACTATCTAGGCTTCATAAGTAGTCTAGTACCAAAGCTCATCCCTCACGACAAGGTCACAGTCATGGCTTCAAAACCTCATTCCCCCTAATCTTTACACCTAAAAAAACTAAGTACCCTACTAAAAACACACACAGACATCTCGAAAACAATCGAAAGAGGGAGTAACCTGAGCAGGGTACACTTGAGCACCAGTAAGAAACTGAATGGCAGAATAAATATAAAGAAAACCAGCAGGATAAACAAGTGGACCAGTGTCTCCTTCCAATTTACTGTAATCTCTTTCACCTCCAAGAAATCCACTAACCTAATTCAACATACCATCAAAATCTCAACTTTATTAAAATCAATCATAAAAATCACATTTTTATTCTATAATTTCAAGTTAATTAATCACCACCTGTGACATATAAGCATCCCAATCAATCTTGGTATCTGAAAACACATACAAATCAAACCCATTAAACAAACATATACATACAAATTGTTATATGTATAAAAGAGTAAAGAGTGGAGCTTACAGGGGACATAGGTGATTATAAGTGCTACAAGAATTGAATCAGCAAGAATTAGAAAAAGAGAGAAGGGTATTTTTGGGTGTTTGAAAATTGAGGTTTTATGCTTAGCCATGGCTGTTCTTGGATCTCCTTCTTCAAACCAATTTTATTTGATCAAAACGCTGCGTTGCGAGTCTTCAACATTTATGTAGTCCAACTTTACTAGTACAAATAAATTTAAAATTATAATGTTTTTAATAATTACTACTCCTATTTTGTGACTACTTCTTTATGAAATTTAGATCATGTAAGAAATTTGTCATTCTGAAATGAAATTTAATTATTGGGTTTTTTTAATTTATTTCGATATAATCTCCGCATCAAATTGGTTTGAGATTGTTTTTGAAAAAAAATTAATTTAATAATAAAAAGATGCATTTACAAATCGGATAACTTAAAATAGATTATATTGCTTATTAATTCGGTCTTATCAGAAACACAATAAAAAATTTTGATTTGAAGTTAAAAAATTTTACAGAGAATTGTTTATTCAGCAAGTTGTTACATGAAATCTTGTATACTTAGTACAGTGAATTTTATGATTTGAAGTTATTATTTTATTTAAAAAGGTGAAAACATAAATTTGATTTTGAATCTAGCGTAAATATATGTTGAGAAACCAAGTATATCTTCCTAATTTATAAAAAAGAAAATAAGATTTGTCACATTATTTATTATTTTATTCATTAATCCAATATAATTTTCAATATAGAAATCAGAATTAAGATTTGCCATTTTTCTTTTGCTGTACCTCAGCTTATTTGACAGTTATTCTGATAAGAAAAAATTCGATGGCCTTCTATTGGACTACATTGACATCAATTGTATAATTAAAACTATCTGAAGCCAAATGACCTGAAAATTAGTTAAATTTTGATTATTGAGATGCCAGAAAACAATACAGATCTGCAGCCCTGTTAGGTACAATGGCTGCCATTCTACAAATTGTAGCCAATTACGTTATATAAAAAAGGTTAGCTAACTTCTGAGTATATTCATTTGCTATACTGTAGAAACTAGATTAGTTCCCGTGCACGGTTTTATTAAAAAAAATTATAATTATATATAATTTTATTAATTTTTTGTAATATATTATTATTATATTAAAAAAGAAGCAAATTATAAAATGAAAAAAAAAATTAGTGGGGTTTAATAATTAATAATGAAAGAGAGTTTAGAAGTTTTTTAATGAGAAAATGAGTTATATGAGGTGGTGGCTGTTTTTTAATTTTAATAAATAAAGGTAGGTAATTAATGATAATGGAGGGAAAAATTTTATAAAAACATCACGTGTCATTTTGCTAATTTTAGTGGTTTTTGTTTTAATATTAGTATAGATATAAAGATAAGTAATTAATTTAGCAAAAAAAAGATAACGCATGTCATATAACTGATTTGAGTTGTCTCTTTCGATTCTTATTATAAATATGTTAACAACAAAGGAGCAAAATTTATATTAAAAAAGAATTGCATTTTCTTAGTTATTATGAGATAAGAAATGTAGTGAAAAAAGAATTGTTTATGGTATGACTAGTAATAAACATTTTCAACATAAGCGATGTATGACATATAGATGACTACTTAGATGAGGTTAAAATAAATGATGTTAACTTAAAATTAGAAAATCTATTTCTTCGTCCAGATACTTTTAATAATTAGTTAAATTACAAAGAGCATCGTATTTTTTCTTATTTTCAAAAACTTCATCTTTATATATTATATTAGGAAAATATTATTTTTTTGATAAAATAAAATATAAATTATATAACATTTTTATATTAATCTTTATACCAACTCAATCACAATAAAATAACATATTCTATGAGTTAACATATTTATAACCTGCATTTAACTTCCTAATCAGAGGATTGTTATTTGTTTGACCGAGTAACTTTTAAAAGTTTTTTAAAGTTATTCAAAAAGATTCTTCTAAATTAACGATTTAAAGTTTTTGTTAGTATATTTTACTTGAGTAAATATATATTATTTTGAAGTATTGAAGTGTGAATAATATAAGGTAGTATAAGTGAAATTTTTTAGAAAATAGGACGAAGAAAGAAAATTAGTTAAATGTATTAATCCATCAGGAGAGTTAATAAATGAGAAGAGAGAAGTAATTTTTTTTAGTGAAAATCGAATCATCATATATAGAATTATAGATTAGTGCATAGCAGAGGAAAAAGATTATATAACTGAAATAAAGTTTGTGTTTGATTGGGATGAATGAAATGGAATGAATAAAATTAAAGGAAATAAATAGGCATTGTAGGGAAGATTTGAAAAAAATAGATATGCAAAATTGTTATAATAAGAATTGTAAAGAAAATAAGTTAGTAAATAAGGGAGCATTCCATCTCAAATTAGAAATGTTTAATTATAGTTTAAGTGATTAGGAATAAAATTGGTTAAATAATAAAATTTTAAAAAATACAATTATTTTATACTTAAAATCTCATTTGTATTCATTTCATTCACCTAAACATAAGTAGTTTGCTAAGACAACGGTCATCACTTTCGGTTATTATACCTTTCACTTTGCTGTTATTCTAAACTCGTATCCCTGCCCGGTAGGTCTAACGCATAAATCAATGAATAAATCGAACACAAAAAAAATGGATAAATCAAATTAATCGATTGAAAGAGTGTAAGTTTGGATGATCGTAAATGATGGACAAATTAAGGGCCTGTTTGTTATTTCTGTTAAGTTGGTTTATTGACTTGTAAGCCCGTAAGTACTTATCGACGAGTGTTTGTCATCCTGTCTTATAAGTCAAATTTACAACTTATAAGCTGATAAGTTGAATGTTGGTAACGACGTACTTTTTCTCAACTTATTTTGATTTTTCATTTTTTATTAACTTTAGTTTTTAAATATATGTTTCAAAATGTTAATCTAACTTATAATTCACGAACTAAGATAATTATATTTAAAAATTATTTATTTTAGTTCATTTAAGTAAAAAAAAAATTCTGATATATACCAAACATTTATATAACTTATAAACATTTATCTACTTTCACTTATTCATTTTAAGCCATAATTTACTTATTTTAAGATTTCCCAAACGGGCGCTAAATTAAAAATAGTAAATTATAATTGTTGAATCTGCTATAAAATAGCAAAAATTGGAGCACGTACATGTGAAGAAGTTAAATTGTGAATAATTATCTTTAAGGAAAAAAAACATGATCAATTTCAAATAGGACATGTATACCGAACATTCTTCACGTAGCGATATCACTTTCACGCCTTTTACGATACTTAGAGATTTGAATATTATTAGAAAAAATAAGTATAAAGTAGGTATGTGAGTGTATTTGGTTATAATAAAATAAGATGTCTTCTAGTCCATGTTTAGGGTCATCACTATATATACACATAAAATAAGTTAATATGTGAATAATGTTTTTTAAGAAAAAATATGCATGGCCAATATTATATAAATGAGTTTAACATTTGGTAAAATTTAGTTTCCTAATTTATTTTTTAAATTTATAATTAGTTAACCAAAATTTACTATAGTAGTTAATAAGATATAAACAAATTATTTACATAATGTACAAAAAAGTATATCTTAAAGAGTATATCTTAAAATATTTACTATTTTTTAGTTTTCAAATATTCGTCCATGTAGGCTCGTTTTATGGTGAAGGTTACAGCTGTCATGGAATAGATCGTAATTCGGGCACACTTAGCAGAATTTGAATTAAAGAGAGTAAGACACGTGTCACTGTTTAAGAATATTGTGACAGCTGTCCTAGTTTAAGCAAATTGTGACACCTGTCCTACTTTAGTACTCCCTCTGTCTCATTGAATTCTCTACGTTACTTTTTGGCAGGCTTTTTAAGGCTCATTTAAAGTATAGTTCCATAATTTTTTTAAAAAATTTTCTTTTCTGAATAAAAATTTAATGTTTAAACTTTTATTCAGAAAAAAAAAAAATTTTAAAAAGATTATAAAACTACACTTTATAGGAGTCTCGAAATGCGTGCAAACAGTGCACGTACAGAAATGGAGAGGGAGTACAAGTAGAGAAGAGAGATGCTTATACAGCTCTATGGTAAAACCTTTTCCCATCAGCTCTATGATAAGTAACCAAGAGATACATGCACAAAGAAGCTCATAATATCAGTACATACAGATAATGACAGTCGACAGAAAACTTGCTGAAAGTACAAATTTACCAGTCAAATACTGTAGTGAATTCATATCTCAGTCTCCGTAAATTAAAAACAACACATGTGAAGTGCAGATAATTGGAGATTATAGTAGTAAAATGATGTTGATAATGAAGCAGTTTCGGTATGGACAGAAATAGATAGTACGGATAAATTGCTGATATCTACTACATAGTGTTCTAGAAAATGAAGGAGTATTTGCTAAACCTGAATGTCAAAAATCATCACATGGTGAAACTTCACTATTTATCTGTGCCAGAAAAGAGCTTCCTGCATATAGAAATTGCAGCATATAAAATACTAGCAAACATGAAGGGAGATTCAGAGCTGCTTGTCCGTACAGATATCTGGCCCCTGGCATTCTGGTTTATATTGGCTCTAACATCCAACTTGGAATTCCGTCCAATAGAAAACATAGCATAACAGCTCAACATCAAACACAATTCATCTCTCAAACTTAACATTGAAATACGAAGTAACGACTGAATTTGTCCAATCGGATAATCATGTTCCCTGCGCTGGATATCGAAATTGGCTCCATATGCTACGTCTTGTTGAGATCGGACCATGCCTGCACTAGCGGCCAAAGAGTACTGCCTTACAAGGGTGATCTGATCCTCAAGCTTCAAACCAGTGACAACATTTTCATTTATGCGCGTGATGGTTATGCCAGCTGTTGTCTTATTTTTCTTGAAATTTTTTAGCTTAGTTTCACCTCTGATGATGTAAGCAGTCTGGCCGTCTATATTTTTAATGTCAAAGCCTGCCATACTTGATCCTTTCTCCCCGTGTTTTGTTGCAATGGAAGATACCAAGTAGATGGTGAACTCTTTCTTATCTGCACTGAGCTGAACCTCTATTTCGGCAGGAAATTTACTGGAACTGGCAATTCTCTTTAAAAGATTGACCCCGTCATAGCCACAGCCATGATCCCAACTGAAAGTATCCAGAGTGGGCCATGCTTGAAACTGGGAAGTTGGTTCCACGAACCTATTCTGGTATGCTTGTTCATCACCATCCGGGAAAGGTGGAGGTAACGGGAAAGATCCCTCATCAGCGGGATCTTCATCAGTGTAACCATTATCATCTCTGGAATCCATGCCTTCCATCTTCGCCGCTTTCATTCTTTTTAGCACCTCTTTCCATTGCTTCTTCTGAAGTAGCTTCACACGATAATCGTACTCCTCAAAGTAAGCTTTTCTTTGCTCCTTGCTCAACATGGAAAGTCGAGATTTCTTGAGAGGCTTGAACGGTGGAAGCTGATCATATTCATAGTCATCCTCTTCATATTCATCTTTGTCCGAATCTGATAGCTCTTCCAAGTCAATATCAGCATCACAATTATAATGACCCTGTCCAAAGGACAGTATTTTCTGGTGCACGTGAGACTGCAGAGTCGAAGACAGCACCGATGGAAGTGAACGCGTAAAATACCCATGGAGCAGACTACGGTAGTTGAATGATTCTAGAGGCTCCGAGATAGAGTTTGCTTCACTTGATATTTTGGTGGAGTAGCACATCATCATTAGCTGTTGCTTCCAGATTTGACCATTAGGGAGCACCTTTTGTCCTTCTCTATTTTTTCGGCATAAGGGGTGGTTCTCAGCAAGACAAACCTGATTTATCGAATTTGGGACAGTTTTTCTAATAGATTTCAACAGAACTTTGGAACGTTGACTAATAAATGCATCATAACTTAGAGGAGAACCATAAGGTCCTTCTGGAGGTGCAGAAGCTGCATGAGTAAAAGTTACTATGGCATTTTGCAGAAAAGAAGATCCAAGAGAATTTTTAATTGTCTGCAGTAAATGCAAGTCATCAAGATCTCCGGTTTGAGCATCCAGACGATCCACGTACAGGACAGAATCAAGGGGTATTTTCTTAGTGAACTTTTTTACGGAAGACAGGACACTACAGTTGAAAGACTGTTCCATTGCAGAAGACTTAAGTCCAGGCGTGTCAAAGACCCGGATTTTGACTCCATGCACCATACCTGTAATTTCTTTTACAGAAGATGTTGCAGGTTGAAATGCGTCGATCCGTACTTTATCTTCCCCGAATATCGAATTTATAGTTGCACTTTTACCAACTCCTGATTTTCCAAGTACAAGGATATTCAAGGAAAAGTCAATGTCCTTCCTATCTTCTTCAAGCTGAAGAGCTGTTCGCTTTGCAGCATCAAGGTCAAAAAGTGGACCACTTTGCCTACCTGCAATAAGTCCCATATGGTATAAAACCCTGGCTACTAGGGGTTCATCTGCGGATAGGCCTAATCTCTTAAGAAGTCTCAAGTATTTCACCCTGATTGATTGTAACTTCTCCAACTTCCTCTTTTCCTCCTTACTCAAGCTGTTTACAGATTCTTCAACACCCGATAAACTGGAAGGCCTAAAACTATTGGAGCTATTAGGTCTTGCAGCAGGCTGAAAAGACTGCTGCGAAAAAATAAGCCTAGACAAATCTTGCGAAGTTAATGTCATATTGCCTCCTGAATCAACACCTACTGCTGCTTTCAATAAATCTGTTAGAACTGATGGATCAAATAAAATTTTTCCGTCTTTCTTCTCTTCTTCTTCTTCATCAGTATCAGCTCCATCGGACTCCGTCACGTTTTGAACATTATTTACCTGTGTAAAATCAGGAGAATTCTTTGCATCTGAATGTGAATCTCCACCTGGCTTCAGCTCATTACTAAACTGCTTTGCAGCCATAAATCTTCCGAAGATCATACCATCGGTCCCCTGTTCTGAACCCAAACCTTTTATATGACTTACTCCATTCATGACAACTTTCATTCTATTTTCCCCTTCAGTTGGTTTCCTTTCAGTTAGATTTCGTTCAGAAGATTCATGTGAAAGTAATTTTTCCGACGTACTATTTCCCACTATTTCATTCCGAACACTTAAACTGTCATCATAAGTTTCTTTAGGCTGCATAAAGGCATCGCCAGTTTCTTTCTCTTCTTCCACCTTGAATGAACTTTTTGCTACAGTTTCTGTCTGATCAACCAAAGCAAGAAATCCATTTGCATTATCACTTATTGAATTGCAGGTCAAAACAACTTCTTTATCCACATGATTCTCCAATATAGCCTCAGCACCAATTTCTCCTCCCTCGGCCTGTGTCACTTTCTTTCTTCCATTATCCTGAATATTTCTAATACAGTCATCAGCCTCTTCATTTACTACCACATTGCAAATAACAGCTGCCCCAGGTACTAACACATCCACATTTATATTGTCTACAGGATTAGTTTGTTCACCATTACCCTCGTTTAGTTGCCTGATTTTATTATCCGCTTTGGTGACCACGTCTATATATGATTCAAAATCTGACTTCACACTCCCGACATCTTCCATTCTAGCACCCAACAAATCAACCTTTATAGCTTCCACTCCAGAGTCTCCCTTACATGCAATTTCAAAGCAACCCTCTGTTCCTTGCACAATGCCAGAACTTATTTGCTCAATACCATGTTTTTCTACTATATCCCTGTCGGAATCTTTACCATTCAAAGCCAAAATCTTATCATCCTCCAAAACATTATCACCCTTCAGTACAATCTCCGCCTCCTTGCCAACAAAGCCCACTTTTGGCACCAAACTAAAATCTTCCCTCGATACGCAACCAGAATCCCCCTTATACTCAATCACATTATTATCCTGTCTCACACCATCAGCACTTCCATTCAAATTCAAACTCAAATCCTCACCACAAAACGCGTCGCAGCTATCTCCTAATTTTTCTTCAGCCTCACCACTATCCAAGACTTCAACTTTGTTAGTCTTTCCAACATCATCATCACTATCCTCCCCTACTACATCCTTAATCACCTTAAAAAACTGTGAAACCCCAACAAAAGTCTCACTAGAATCCTCCCCAGAAAAGGCCTCACAAGCACCAACTAATTTTTCTTCAACCAAACTACCCTCCAAGACTCCAACTTTATCAATTATCCCAACACCATCATCACCAAACTCCACAAATTCATCCTTACTTGACATCGAAAACCCAACAATATTTTCACAAGAATCCCCACCAAGTGTCTCAAAATCAGTACTCTCAAGAATTGGCTTTTCAGAAGCAGTTTCAAAGCCCTCCTCACTGCTCACAACACCATTATCATCACTACTAAAACTAACAAAACCAGAACCATTACTGGAACTACCACTAGAATCAGTAACATTCAAAAAGATGGAATCTTTAACTGCATTAGTATCAGAAGTAAAAGAACCTGCTGATTTTTCACAAGAAAGTGATGATCTTGCTGCAATTTCCTCTGACCCCATTGAATTAAATTGCCCTTCTGCACAAAAGTTTCCTGTATGTATAAGTTTGTGAGTTGAATTATGGGTTCAGATAAGAGGGTTTTATAGGGTTTTATGAGTACAGACAGGAGGAGTGTTGGTGTCAGTTTATTGGGAAGATACGTTTATTATATGCAAATTGAACCCTAGCCTAGTATAATTTGCTTTTGTAAAAATAAAAACCTGTTTTTTATTTATGATTGAACAAATATATAAATTTTGACGAGATTTATTCCTAAAAATTTGAGATTATTTCTATCCTGTTTTGGCAATGAGCTATTAGCCGAAAAGATAACAAACTTACTGTTTTTTTTGCAAATTAACCAATGAACTCTTTTTTTCCTCCACAATCCCAATGAACTTTGATAAATCGTGAAAAATGTATCTAAAAATAATTAACTATGGTTAGTTGAGTTAGACACGTTTATAAATGTATTATTAAATTAATTAAAAGAAATTATAGTTATAATATTTTCATTTTAGTTGTTTGTAGTAAATTATGGTTATAAATATTTTCGTTATTCATTCTATACTAGAAATAATAGTAGAAAATCATTTGCTAACATGGATTCCTATATCTCAACGATATCTAACATTTCTATTCCTAAATTATCAATTATAATTTATATAAATATATATATATATATATATATAC
>PHNY01281647.1:0-10248 GCA_003724115.2 Anethum foeniculum | reverse complement strand
ATATGCAAAAACTTACAGAAAATAAGTAACTTATTTCAGAAAAAAGTACAGTTTGATGTACTTTTTTCAGAAATAAGTAACTTATTTCTGACAAATAAGATTTGCCAAACGGGCCCTTAGTGTAGTTTTGTCTGCTCTTAACGTTAACGATAGCTTAAATCTTAAAAGATAGACATAACATTAAATCGAGACTTTGGATGTTATAAAGTAATAATTTTATATTCAAGTATCGAATGGTAGAGAGACAAGTCGAGATAAAGATAAATTACGTTTAGATTAGTCAATCCAATAGAAATTGCTGCACTTTAATAATATTATCATATATTTCAACTACTTTTGGTTTTTGATCGAGACGGCTAGCGAATTAGCGATGGAACAAATATTCGTTTGTTTTTTCAAAAATTAAAATTAATATTTGAATAATATAAAATTGAAGTAGTGTGTGTGAATAATTTAATTATTTATAATTAATATGTTAAAGTAATTTATCAAGTTAAATCATTTTAATAATAAATAATTAATTTAGCATATTTAGAAAAAAACTAGTGATGTTTTTAATAAATTAATCGTCACGAAAATGGTGCCCGGTTTTAACAGTTATATGACTACATGAAAACTAGCATATATATATATATATATATATTTCAGTATCGATTTCGGAAAATTAATTATTATTTTATAGCTACTTATTTTAATATTATATAATGTCATTGTAAATGTTATCTGAAATTAAGTCCACATGATATCTTCTATCTATAAACTTTCTTAACAATGAAAATAAATCACTATCCTTCTCTAATATTCTAATTTATCACGTTTATTTTGTAATATTATTTTTCATGCCATTTATCATCTTTTTTGAATAATAATTTATTTATTGTAATTAGCATATTCTGAATTCAATTTTCGTTTATCCAGTAAAGTCAAGTCTACTTATTTCGAAAAAAAAAACTGAGAATTCCAAAATTGATCTTAATATTTTGTTAGGAAAGCGCATCTGCACGTATATTTGACAAAATCCAAACCAAGTTATATCAGTATAATCTTAAAATTGTAAGAAGGCAAATTGAAAACAGAAAATGAAGAACATCACACACGTGCGAGAGAGTAGGTGAAACAGGCCATTGTGATCAACATAAACCCGTAGATCAGTTTAGTTTCTTCGGCTTCTCTACTTAGAAAAAGGAGGTCTGTTTTGCACTCTCATTTGGTACCTTATTATTATTTAGTTTACACCATAATATTTCACCCCCAAAACCCTGAAACCAGTCTTCAATACTTCATTCACCTTATGGCGGAAACAGACCTACCACCACCAACACAATCGGTAAGTAATATTCACACAAACAATTTTTTTTTTTAAAACCAATGTTTTAATAGTTTCGTTCATGCATATATGCTTATTTGATTTTTCTCTGTGTTCTGTACATTTTATAGGTTAAAGTGGACGAGAAGAAACTCAACTATCTAAATTTCGTACAAGTGGTAGCTTTATATGTCATTGTGTTATTTTCATCAATCTACAAGTACGCTAAAGGTAACTCCGGTCCGTTGAAGTCCGGTATCCTAACTGTCGAAAGCGCAGTACAGGCTGTCATCGGACCTGTTTATCACAAGTTTCGTAACGTTCCGTTCCAACTTCTAGTATTCGTCGATCATAAGGTATGACCTTAATTAGCACAAGGCAGTAATTAAGTGATTAGGAATTATATTGTGTTCTACTTCTTGATCAAAAATTCGTCTCGTTGTTTAGACTGTCTATAGATGATATTGCATCATGTTTGGTTTAGAATAGATGTCCAATCCTCAGCTAGTTTATTTACAAGTCAAACTTGAATTGAAAATATATTTGTTTTCAATTCGACTCATTGTTTGGAACGTCTATAAATGATTGCATCACTGTCTCATATTACAGTTCTAATTAATTGGCGAATATGCAATTGCCCAATTGCAGTTTGCTTTTGGTAGACTAATCTAGTTTGGTATATACAGGTTGATGAGTTGATGAGTGGGATCGATCAGCACACACCGTCGCTGATCCGAGTGGCTTCAAACCAAGCTCGAGCCATTGCCCTGGATGTAAAGCGAGCTGGTGTGGTGGAGACGGCAAAAAACGTGGCTAAGACAGTGTATGTCAAGTATGAGCCAGTAGCTGAAGAGTATTATCACAAGTACGAGCCCGTAGCTGAAAAGTATGTCGTTGTGGCTTGGTGTTCACTAAACCGGCTTCCTTTCTTTCCTCGACTGGCTCATGTTTTGGTACCAACAGCAGCATATTGCGCCGAGAGATACAATCAGACTGTTGTTTATTTCGCATCAAGAGGCTATAGAGTGATGTATTATGTGCCTTTGGTTCCAGTTGACAGAATTGCCAAGATATTTAAGACTACTGAGAATGGGCATGCTGTAAGTAATGGAAATGCTGCTGATGTGAAGACCAAATGAGGATCAGCATGAGTGGTCAAGTTTGGGTTGCAATGTTTTATAATATAGCAAGATGTCTTCTTCATCTTTAGTTGGGTGTTCCTAAATTTCGCTTTTAGATTCCGCAGAACATATTTGTGAAATTTTTTAACCCTCTGCTGGTAAGCTCTTATCTAACATTTCAGTAGCTTTGTTGCAGATTAATACATTACATTACACAAACTGATGTACATAACATAAATTGTACCAGTTTGATGTATGATGTATGTTTGAAATTTGCCAACACACCTGATTTGTGCATTGTTACATGCTATTAGTGTGTTCAGTTCATTCTGTGAGCAAAGCAAAAAAAAAAAAAAAAGGCGTCCCGCAGAGTTAAAAGAGTAACAGAGTTAAAAAAAAAAAAATTAAAAGAAGAATTTTTGAAAACTATGCATCTTGGTCCCCTACCATTCCACATTTCCACTTATACAGCAATTTGCTATTTCATGTTTAAAGCTCGTAAAAGTGACCTAAATATATCCTTGATCAGTTGATCCCCAGCCCTTCTGTCTACATTCAAAACAAACCTAACAGACAACTTAAGCTACACAAGAATGGACAAAAAAGGCTACGAAGCTGTAGTAACCACAGTAAGGATTTTGAAACTGCTGACTTGGAATTTTGAGGTTTTCTTAGCTAGAAAATGTCAGAAATATATTGCATTTCTTTATGGATAAAGACACATATATACAAGTAATCTTCAAATTAATCACCTGGAAGGTGAGACAGAAAAATAAAGGTGAGAATACATGAACAGCATTCCAGGAAGATGAATACGGTGTACAATCTTAGTATAGAACTATGCAAACATACTACAAACCATACAAACCACTAATGGTCAAGTATTAAAAATTCAACAATGAAACCATGGTTGAGACTAAGCATTCAGGATTGGATTAACTTCCGCACAAGAACTCTTCGCTTGTAGTAAATAACTTGGAACCTTACACAACCAAAGCAGTTAACAATAACTCTAAAGCACGCAGAACAAGCCAAATGAATAGACGCAAGGAGCATGCCACGATTCTTTACCTTTACTAATTTTAAAGCAAAGCTAAATTATTATATCCCACCTGGATTATCTCATTCTAGAAAAACTAGAAAATAACATAATCTTGATACAAGAAGTTGTTCTGAATAGGACAAAAATATGCAGTACTCAAGTAAAATGCTAACTTCTATTTTCCGGTGCTATCTTCAAGAATTGCTGAACAGAACAAAAAGAAGATTAATAGATCGAGTACTTCTCACCAACATCAGGATAAAGTTTCTTGTAAATGGTAATTGCGGCTGGAAGAATACTTGCAAGCGCAAGAGAAAGATGTTCAGAGCTACTTGTCCGGACTGTGATCTGACCGGTAAGCTTGTTGTTTATTCCAGCTCGGACAGACACCTTGGAATTGCGTCCAATGGCAAATTGCGCTAGACTGTTGAACCCCAATGCTAGGTCCCCTTTCCACTTTATTAGGGACAAACCTAATGAGGACTGGACCTGTCCAATTGGATATTCAAGTTCCCTGCGCTGCATTTCAATATTAGCTCCATATGCTACATCCTGTTGAGATCGGACTGTACCTGCACTGGCAACCAAAGAATACTGCTTTCCAAAAGAAATCTGATCCTCGACTTTGAGCCCGGTGACAACATTTTCCCCTAGGAAAGTAACTGATACCCCAGCAGCTGTTTTATTCTTCCTGAAATTCTTGAACTTGGTTTCCCCTCTGATGATATAGGCAAGTTGCTTACCCATATTCTGAATGTCAAAGCCAGCCATACTCGACCCATTCTCCCCATGTTTTGCAGCTATGGAAGAGTCCAAATTGATGCTGAACTCTTTCTTATCCTTGGTAAGCTGAACAGATATAACAGAAGGAAATTGACTGAGAATGGCAAGACTCTGTTCAAGATTGACCCCTTCATATCCACAGTCATGATCCCAACCATGGGTGTCCAGAACCGGCCTTGCTAGAAATTGCGAAGTAGGTTCCAGAAACCGATACCTGTGTGCTGGATTATCACTATCAAAAGAAGGTGGCAGGGCCATGTCCGGTAATGGAACAGACACTGGAGCTGCAGAACCGGCATCAGGATCTTCATCAGTGTAACCATTATCATTCACAGAATCCTTGCTTTTCATTTTCATCTCTTTCATTCTTTTTAACTCCTCCCTCCACTGCTTCTTCTGCAGAAGCTTCACACGGTAATCATACTCCTCAAAGTAGGCTTTTCTTTGATCCTTGCTCAACTTAGCAAGCTGAGATTTTTTAAGAGGCTTAAAGGGTGGAAGCTGATCATACTCATCTTCATCCTCTTGGTCTGAATCTGACAAATCTGCCAAGTCAATATCAGAATCACCATTGTCGCCACCTTGTTCGGTGGAGAGTTTCGGGTGAGCACGTGACTGCAACATGGAGGACAACATGTATGGAAGAGGGGGTGCGCGAGCACGGAACCCCAAGAACCTACGCTGGTCAAATAATTCTGGAGGCTTTGAGAGAGAATTTGCTTCTAACAATATTTTCATCGAGTAGCATAACATCAACAACTCCGGCCTCCAAGTATGACCATTAGGAAGAACCTTCTGTCCTCCTCTAGTCTTCCTGCATGACGCATGGTTTTCAACCAGAGATACCATCATATTCATCAAACCTGGGCTCATCATGCGAATATCGTTAACAGCTTGTCCTATAGACAGCTGCAGCACATGAGATCGTTGGGTAACAAACGCGTCATAACTTAACGGAGAACCGGATGGTCCTTCTGGAGGTGCAGAAGCAGCATGTGTAAGAGTTACTATGGCACTACGCCATATGGGAGATCCAAGAGAATTGGTGATCGTACGCAATAACGGCAGATCATTAAGATCTCGAGTTTGGGCATCCAAACGATCCACATACAAAACAACGTCAACCGGATTCTTCTTTGTTAACTTCTTGACAGAAGACAAGATGCTGCGATTGAAAGACTGCTCCATTACTGAAGTCTTGAGGCCAGGTGTGTCCAGGACCCGAATCTTAACCCCATCAACCACACCTACAATCTCTTTAACAGCATCTGTAGCTGGCTGAAATGCATCTATCCGAGTTTTCTCTTCACCAAAAATCGCATTTATCGTTGCACTCTTTCCAACTCCAGATTTCCCAAGAACAAGTATATTCACAGAGAAGTCTAAGTCCTCTTTCCCATCTTCTTCAAGCTGCAAAGCTGTCTGCTTTGCAGCTTCAAGGCTAAAAAACTGACCAGTTTGCCTTCCTGCAATAAGCGTCAGTCTGTACAAAACCTGGGCTGGAACCGATTCATCCGAAGACACCCCTAATCTCTTAAGGATTCTCAGAAATTTCACCCTAATAGATTGCAACTTCTCCAGCTTCCTCTTCTCCTCATCATTCAAGTTCTCAGATTCTTCACCACTGGCAAAATTTGAGGGGGCAAGAAAATTGGACCGATTAGCTCGTGGAGCAGGCCTTAAGGATTGTATTGAGGATCCTAAACCAGCAGGACGCTCAACTGCAATAAGCCTAGAACCATCTTGAGAGGAGGTTATAGTTATATTGCTTCCATCTGAACCCGCACCTGTTGCTGCTTTCAAGAGAGCTGTTAATGCCGCTGAATCGAACATCTCCTTGCCCTCTCCTTCATCAGTGTCCTCTTCTTCAGAGTCTGTCGCAATTTGCCCATCTATTCTCGGTGCATTATTATGAGAACTCTCTGCACCAGAGTTGGAACCTCCTTCAGATCCACGTTCCAGCTCCTCAATAAATTGCTTTGCAGCTTCAGAACTTCCAAACAGCATACCATCAGACTTCCCATCAGAACCTGAGCCCTCTACGTCATCATCACTTGCTTCATTCTTTTCAAAGTTCATTTCATCTGTAATTTCAAGTTCTTTGTTTTGAAGTGGATTTGGTTCGGCAGAATCATTGGCGAAGACTGTTTTGGAGACCCCATTTTCTATTATCTCATCTTGAACACTTGCACTGGTATCTTCGGTTTGTTTATGTTCTTCCACATTGGTTGGAATACTAGTTATGGCATCTGCAGCACCAACCACGGCTTCAGCATCACTACCAACTGAATTAGGAAGTGAAACAACTCCTAGCTCATCAACATACTTCCCTAGTTTATCACTGGGTTTAGAATCTCCCTCAACCTGTGACACTGGCTTCTTTTCATTTTCTTGAATATTTTCAATATAGCTATCAGCTTGACCATTTTCTTCCACGTTACCAACAACGGCCACCCCAGGCTTTAACACATCCACCTGTATATTTTCTACAACAAAGTCTCCTTCAGGGGTAGTTTTAACATCAGCAGAAGTAGTAGATTCTGCATTATCAGTACCAAGTTGCTCGATATTACCATCATGAACATCAGTGTCATCATCACCAAATACTTGCTCAGGCTCATTACTAACACCCACATCACCACCAACTTCCTTTTCTTCTTCCCCAACAACTGCCACTCCTGGTACAGCCAGCTTCACCTGTATATCTTCCACAACAGAGTCTCCGTCAGGTATAAATTTTACGCCATCCAATTCAATCAACTCAGAATTTGTCGGTGCAGTGCCACGTTGAACCGGTGCAGTGCCACGTTGAACCAAATTATCCTCTAGAGTCCCAGTACTCGCCTCGTCAGATTTATTGCTCAAGCTCAAACTTTCAGTATCTGTAGGAGCAAAAAAATTTTGAACTTGACCCTCCTCAACAGTCCCAAAATTCACTTTATCAGATTCATCTTTCAAGCTCAAACCTTCAGAATCTGTAGGAACTACATTTTGAACCGAACCCTCTTCAACAATCCCCCCACTTACTTGATCAGACTCATCATTCAAACTTCTACTCCCATCATCATTCCCATTTTCTTCCACTGCCCCAACAACAGCCACTCCAGGCTCCATCAAATCAACATTTATACTCTCCACAACAACATCCCCTTCACGCGTAACCTCAACACCCTCAACCAATTCCACAACCCCCACACTGACTTCCTCACTCTCCTTACTTTCCACAACATGTTTCTCAACCACTTCACTAACACCCTCCTCAATCTTCTTCTCCTCCACCAACACTTCCTCCGCCCCGGAAACCTCAATCACCTTATCTTCCTTGAACCCCTCTTCCACTCCCACACCATCAACATTTCCACCCCCAACACCCTCCCCACCCTCCAAGACTACATCTTTATAACTCTTTTCATCCCCACCCGCAACCGGGGTTGCGTAATCAGGAGAACCCACAAAAGGGTTACCAGAATCAACAACCTTAACAGTTTTAATCTCCTTAATTTCAACCAATTTATCACCTAAAACAGGCTTCTCTATCTCAAAATCCTCCTCACCACTCACAAAACCACCATCACTAATAGTACTAATACTATCATTATCATCATTACCATCAACTTTCAAAACATCAGAATCAATAACATTTTTATCTAAATACAAAGAAGATGATTTTAAAGAACCTGGATTAGAATCAGAAGAACCCATTAAATTTGCAGCAGACCCAGTTGAATCCATTGATTGAATTGAAGCAAAATGATGAATATATGTATGTATAGATTAGGGTTTGTGGATTGAATTTTGGGGGTTTGGCGAGAGATAAAATGATAAGGTTTTGGCAGCGCCAAGGCAACAAAGTTAGAATTTTGGGCTCTGGGCTGGGGTTTTATTTTATTTTTACTTATTTATATTTACATTACAATAATTGGGTATTTTGTCTTTGAAATCAACGGATGATAATGCAGTGATGATATTTTGTGATTAGATTTTTATGTGAAAATTTTGTTTGTATGTACTGCAAATATTTCTCTTGATTTTACTTCCTCTTATTTCTCATCCACAATTATGGACATTATCTTTTTCTCAGTTTCTCATTTTACCAAAAAGAACTTGCTTGCATGTATTTTGTTTTCGCACCGTTTGACATAGTATCGCATAAAATAAGAATATTCTAAATTAGAATATAGTACAATATTGAAGTTAGAACATAAAATAAATTGATAAATATTTATGTAAATAGAAAATATAAAATTTGTGTATGGAGAGAAAATTAGTGGGAGATACAAATTTAAGAAAATAGAAATGATTTTTCTGCAGACACACACTAAACACTAAATTTTATATGTTTAGCTCATTTTGATTGACTTTCATATTTTAATAATAGTGAACTCTGCATATACAAAAACTACACCAATCACACCAATCAAAATGAACTAAATTTATAAAAATTAGCGCTTGAAAGATCTGTATAAAAATGTGAAGGAGGGTGAATGAGAAATAAGAGGGGTTTATAAGAATGAGCTAAACTTATGAAACGTGAACATGTTTATAAATTTAAATTCAATCCGCTAATTAAAACAATTTATTTAGTTTGCCAACCAAAGTAGGTAATTCTGTCTCATACTGCTAGCTGCTAATTATCAAATACGATTAAAATAAATTAGTAAAAAAATATTAATAAAATGATATTATAAAATTAATGAGATTTTGATGTGTCGGCTCTAACAAAGTCAAGTCAAGAGCTTTACAAAACAATTCTAATTACTTTGGAAAATCTATCTCGATACACTATTTCGTAACATAATTTTAACATAAAAGAACAGTGCTAAGTATCTAAAAATATATTTCAAAAACATTTCAAAATGATATATAACATTTTTTTATTGGTGAGATTCATATATGCGTATATATAAGGGGTCTATATCATTTATTAGAGAATTTTGAAACTCGGAAACTTTAGCATTTTTTTCAACATAACTATCGAGCTAAGCCTTTAATATCTAGAAATGAAGACTATAATGCTTTTTTTAAATAAATATTTTTTAAAACAACGGATAAACAAATTATAATTTGTTTTATATATATTGACTATACTCTAATTTTTATCGGTAAATTGATTTCAATTTCCCTTGCAATTCCAAAATTTTACCATTATCCATATATCCTCTGGAATTACTGAAAATTAGGAATTTAATCGAGCACTAGGTGCTGAGTCTATTTCCAAGAAGATACGAAAGGACTGGTTATATTGGTACGGACATATTAGGAGTCGCGTGCATCAGCTCCAATTAGAGGGGTTAAAGCTATCAGGGGAAAGATAAAGAAAGGTAGATCATGTAAGACTTGGGCTGATCAATTAAGTTTGGATATGGAGACTTTAAATCTCACAGGTTATATGACATTAGATAGGGTTGCTTGGAGACGACGAATTCGAGTAGTTGAGGCTATTTTTAATGTTTTGCAGCGGCTTCATGTGTCGAGTTTTTCTTATTTTTTCTCAAAGTAGGGATGTGTGATTGGTTTTCTGTATATTTGGATGCATATACACATGTGAAAGATTACTTGCCGAAGTTAATCGCCTTAAAAATAAGTATAATATGCATACAACCATGAGTCCAGGTACTGACTGACTCACTTTAAAAATTTTGTTTGTGTATTACTATAATCACTTTCATTTTTGTTAGTTGTCACATATATATATGTATGTGACACTTGTTATAGTCAAAATTTGGCATTGAAAGATTTCGGGTTAAAGTCGGGTCAATTGGGCTAAGATTGCTTGACCAACAAAGTAATTAGGTTTACTTGGATGATAGAGTAGCAAAGCAAACAGGGCAAGCCCTCTTTCTGGGACAATTAGGGCGAGCCCTCTAACTAAGGCAATTAGGGCGCGCCCTTATCGTTCACTTGGACAAGATTTGACTTTTAGTTAGCAACTTCCTTGGTTTTCTCCGCGATTTCAGGCAAAGGATGGATGAATTTTACTAATATATTTTTTGCAG
>PHNY01281639.1:4378-16898 GCA_003724115.2 Anethum foeniculum | reverse complement strand
GTGTGTATATTTGAGGGGTCACAGCATGCAGTATTTATTTGTGATTCAAGATTAAGTATTGATAAAGGAATTAAAGACCGTAACGACTCGGATCCCCGACCCCGGATCTGGGGGTGTTACAGTGCATTAGGATCTCTCTAGCTTTGTCTGATTTGAGTAATTTTTCTCGGTACTTCTGACTTGGCAACTTTGGTGAATCCGTAGTCCTTCTTCATTGCAAAGAATACCTTTATCAGAATACTGTAGCCTTCATTGAGAATCCTGTATAGAGGCCATATAATCTCAGAACCACCCTTGTACTTGAAGGTGAGTCTTTCTGGAAGTCTAGCATTGGATGTAATTCCTCTTACTTCTTCAATTTCATCCAGAAAGAGCTCAACATCATAAAACTCTTTGATATCACAAATATATAATTGATCATACTTGTTGATAGTTGGCTTCTATGGTTTTGAGATTGGTTTGGGAGGAATTAGGGTTGGCTTGGTTTTCTTCTTCTTCAAGGATCTCTTTTTGGTTGGAAATAAGGACTTAAAGTCAGGGATAGGTATGTTCTCCCAATCTATAGGCTCATCCTTTGGCACTATTGGCTCACCATGGAAATTGATCTCAGGATTTACCTTGATTTCAACTGTAGGTACAGTTGTTTGAGTTGTAGTGGTAGATTGAGAGACATTATCTTCTTCATCTATCAAGACCCTCCCAGCTCTTTGTTTCTTTCTATTCCCAGTTTTCCATTCAGGCTTCTTCTCAGTTCCCTCAGCCACCTTTTTCACATCACCCCTTTTTGATTCTTTGGTTGCCCTCTTTTTCGTGGGTTTGGTTTTTAACCTCAAGTCCTCCTCTCTCTTGTCTTCTGGAAAGTTTGGATGGTTTTCCATCACACAGATTAACTCACCATATCTGTAAACTCTTGTCATCCTTGATCTTAACACCTTGTCTGTGGTTGTCTTGAATTTGACAATTAATTGACCTAGGAGTTTTTGATCACCAGGCCTGGAGGGAGGGAAGTCAAATTCTATTGGATGTTTGGAGATGAAAGTGCATGAGGCTAGCTTTGGTTTAAGCACTACAGGCTTGAATTCATTGACCATTGAAGGTTCTCTACCTGAGCTTTTCTGAAACTTCCATTCCTCTTTAATGAGAGGCCTCAACTTAGAGCTATGCTTCACAGTATTGGATGTTGTTGAAGTTGAGCCAAACACTTTTGTGATTCTTTCCTCTATTTGCTGCTTCTGCTCCATAAGCCTTAATTCAGCTGCAGATAATTTGATTAAGTCAATGTTGTCCATCTCCTTAGCTAGTGACTTAGGTACTGTAATGGATGGAACCATCACTTTGGTGACTTGAACATTCATAGAGGTGTCTTTTTTCTCCCCCTTTTTGTTATCATCAAGGAGTGAAGGCACTTGTGCAACCACTAGCTTTTGGAGTAGCTTAGTCTGAGTAGCTTGCCCTTGGAGAACCAGCTTCAATGATTCTTCAACTAAGGACATTTTGTCTTCCAAAGCACCAACCCTTCTAGATAGATCTGATTCTTTTCTGAGGCGTTGTTGAATGTCATTCATAGCAGTTGCAAGCAGTCTCTCGTCAATTTTCTTATACACATCATCCTTGAGATCTCCAATGTCCTTTCTTAGACCATCCACATCTTGAATTTGTTTGAGATGTTGAATTTTGTGGAGTTGGAGAGACTCAAGATGAGCTTGAAGCAATGTCGTTGTGCCAGCATTAGTGGAGTTAGCAATGGCTTGTTGTGTTTGATTGATGAGCTTGATGATTGTGGAAGTGAAGTGCTGAGAGCTACAGTCCTTGGAGAGCATCCACTCAGGAAAACTAGTAGATATACTAGGGCCTTCATCTCCCCCTATGTTCATGGTTATGCCTTCTTCAGATTCATCAAGAACATCACCAAAGTTGTCTTCATCATCAGCTATAGAAGGCAGATTGGATATAGCATCTTTATCTCTCATCATTGACTCAGTTGTGTGTACTAAGTTCAATGTTCTTTCTGCCTCCTCATTGCCCTGAACAACCAATTGTTGATAGGCTGTCATAGGGTGAGTAAATGTCTTAGCATCCAAGGAAATGGAGTCTATAACAGCTTTATATTCTTGCTGATATAGCCTTTCCTTTTCAGCATCACTGACATCCATTGACTCACTAGCAATGGCTGCCTCCCTTATGTCTCCTGTACCTGCTTTTCTCTCATGATCTCTCTGTTCTTGCATCAGGGGCTCCTCCTGGCTTACCACCCTCACACCCTCACCTTCACCATCTAAGGTGGAACTCCTCTCACTCTCTTTTGCCACAATTGAAGAAATAGTATGCATTTGTGTGCTCTCATCCTCTCCTTTTGCCTGGGAGCAACCCAGCCTCTCACTCAAATCACTCCATTCCCTCAATCCTAAAAGTGATTGAACTACAGCTAAGTCATCTACACTTGAAATAGATTGTGAAATTTCAGGACTAAGTGCAGAGACTTTCAACGGATAAAAGATATCCGTTGAAGCTATAGTTGTGATTTTCAACGGATGACTGCTGCTAGGCATTTCCGTTGAAGGACAATCACTTATCAACGGATGAAGGATATCCGTTGAGGAAGAGAAAATAGGAGCTATAGAAGTTGAAACTATAGTTGAGTCTGTGGAGATTGATTTTAGATTTTGTTGCACAGACTCATCTATAGTTTCTGAAAGAATTGGCTGGTGATTCAACAAATCATCAATAAGATGATGACCACCAGTTTGAGTGATTGGCTTCTCTAATAATTTAAGAGTTGGAGAATCAGGAATTGATGTAGATATCATATCAACATCCTGAGAGAGTGTGGGAGAGCTTTGTGTTGGAGGTGTTTCGATTATTAAAAAGTGGGGTTGTGACTCCACAGTTACTGGAGTCACATCAAACTGAGTTTGAGAAGGTGCAGATTGTGCCTGCATTGTGTGTACACCCTGTGATTCCCCAGTGGTTTTCAACTTTTTCTTTATAATGTAGGTGTAGGAGGTGTCTTTTGTGTCCCTACCCCTCTTGGCCTGTGCTCCTGGTTGGGAGCCTTTTTCAATAGTTACATCCTTTTGGGAGGATGTAACTAGGGATGTGCTGATTTCCTTTTCAATCACTACAGTCTTTTGGGAGACTGTAGGATGGCTGGCCTGGGATACACTCACCTCTCCTTCCTTGTTCTTGGGGCTTCTTTGATGTTCACCCCTTCCCTCACCAAACTCACTACCCTGAACACTCCTCTCAGGTGCCTTGGTAGTTTTTACAACTAGTGTCTTTTGAGAGACACTAGAGGTGGTTTTCTTTGACTTGGTTTTTGAAACTTTTGGTCTTGTGGCTTGGGTAGGGATCTGTTTGGTCACAGCAATAGACCCCATTACCACAGTTGAAGGCAAAGAAATTAGAGGTTGGGAAGAAGTAGAGATAGAAGTGGTTACCTGACTTACCTGAGGTGCCTCAAAAATTGGAAGATAAATGAGGAGCACCTCACTATTGAGATTGTTTCTGATCAGGTCTGCTAGTACCCTTTTCTCTTGAACCCAACAATTTAATTTGTTGGTTGGGTTCTCAATGACCAGCTTTTCGGAGACATGGTTAGCCAATAACATGATAAACCTAGCATAATAAATATTTCTAGGTCTCTAGGCCATATCCCCTAGTTTAGTCCCTATTTCTATTATAACATAATTGCTAAAACTGAAATAGTTGCCAGATAAAAGCATGTATAACATGTTGATGAGTGCATAGCTTATAGCATCAAAGTTACTAATCTTGCCAAAAAAACACTTTGATAAAGGCATCACTAAGGAAACTCCATTCCTTTCTAAGGTCTCTTCTCTTAATACTCCCTAAACTACTAATATCTAGAGTGTATCCTAGAGAATTAAGCATATTAACCACATCAGTGTCAGTGTGTGGGTTCATGATAGTGTTTTCAAGTATATTAAAACAAGATTGCACATCATCACAGTTAATGCAGTAAGATTTACCTTTCAAGTTGAAGGTGATAGTCATGTCAGTGGAGTTGAAGATGGCAGAGGTCCAAATTTCCTCCACAACTTCACAATAGATATTGGGTGACTCCAACATAGCATAGCTTAACTTGCAGTTTCTAATGAAGTCCATCATTCTATGATAGTCTTCATGAGCACCAGTTTTGTCCACCAAAGCAACGAAGTTGTTCTTCTCGTAAACAAACCCAGAGTGATACATGATTTTCACTACAGGTGCCATCTGTGCTTAACTTGAAGTTACAGAGAGAAAGGGGAGTTTGGAGAAGAAAGAGAGTAGTTTTCTTTCAGAAATTTAGAGAAAGATAAAAATGAGATCTGAAAATGAAATTGGCTTTTATACTTTCTCAAATTAAAGCAAACAAATGATTAAAAATAAAATAAACACCCAATGATTTATGTTAAAACAGCCGTTACAAAATAAAATTAATTGTAAAAATTCCGAAACCGTCTTTCAACGTGTATACACACGATTAAAGGCATATCTCAACGGATAAGGTTTTAGAATCAACGGTTAGGATTCACACAAATCAACGGATAACAGAATAGGCGCTGAAAAGTAGATAAAAGACATATCCGTTGAAGGATAATGTATCGAGATATATACTTGACAAGTATATATCTGGCTGCATTACAAGTTGAATAGACAATAAAATTAAGAGTAATTTAGCATACCAAGCTCACTTACCAACCTTATGAATGTTGATTCATCAAGTGGCTTGGTAAATATGTCTGCAATTTGTTATTCACTTGGAATAAAATGAAGTTCCACAGTACCATTCATAACATGTTCCCTTATGAAGTGATACTTTATGCCAATGTGCTTTGTCCTCGAATGTTGCACTGGATTTTCAGTAATTGCAATGGCACTTGTGTTGTCACAGAAAATTGAAATTTTGTCCACATGCATTCCATAATCAAAAATTGATTTCTCATCCATAATATCTGTGCACAACAACTTCCAACAGCAATGTATTCGGCCTCAGCTGTAGAAGTAGAGACTGAATTTTGTTTATTACTAAACCAGGACACCAGTTTGTTTCCTAGAAATTGACATGCCCTTGTGGTACTTTTCCTGTCAATTCTACAACCTGCATAATCTGTAACTGAATAACAAATTAGATCAAAACCAGATTCTCTAGGGTACCAAATGCCAAGGTTTGGTGTTCCTTTGAGATATCTGAAAATCCTCTTAATAGCTATTAGATGAGATTCCCTAGGATCAGCTTGGAATCTAGCACAAAGACATGTAGCAAACATTATATCAGGCCTACTAGCTATCAAATATAAAAGAGAGCCAACCATGCCTCTATAACTTGTAATAACTACAGACTTTTCAGTTTTGTTTAATTCAAGTTTAGTGGCAGTGGCCATGAGAGTTTTTGCAGATGAACAATCCATTAAGTCAAATTTCTTTAAAAGATCATAAATGTATTTGGTTTGACTAATGAATATTCCATCACTAACTTGTTTTACTTGCAAGCCAAGAAAAATAAGTTAGTTCTCCTATCATGCTCATTTCATATTTGCTTTTCATTAATTTGGCAAACTTTTTGCAAAGTTTATCATCTGTAGAGCCAAATATAATTTCATCTATATAGATTTGAACAAGTATAGTAGAGCCATTAACATTTCTAAAGAAAAGAGTTTTATCAACAATATCTCTAGTGAAGTGATTCTCTAAAAGAAACTTTGATAGAGTATCATACCAGGCTCTAGGTGCTTGTTTCAATCCATAGAGTGCTTTCAAGAGATAGTAAACATAGTCTGGAAAATTAGGATCTTCAAGACCTGGAGGTTGACTGACATAGACCTCCTCTTCCAATTCTCCATTCAGAAAGGCACTCTTTACATCCATTTGATAGACTTTGAAATTGGCATGAGCTGCATAGGCTAGAAAAATTTTGATGGCTTCTAGTCTTGCAACAGGAGCAAATGTCTCATCAAAATCTATTCCCTCTTGCTGAGAGTAACCTTTAGCAACCAATCTAGCTTTATTCCTGATTACTATGCCATTTTCATCCATCTTGTTTCTGAATACCCACCTAGTATCAATAGACTTTATGTTTTTAGGTTTAGGTACCAGCTTCCATACTTTGTTTCTCTCAAATTGGTTTAGTTCTTCCTGCATGGCTAAAACCCAATCAGGATCTTGTAAGGCATCTTCCACCTTCTTTGGTTCTTCCTGTGAAAGGAAGCTGCTATATAGACATTCATCCTGAGTTGCTCTTCCAGTATGCATCTTGGATGAAGCATCACCAATTATTAGATCATAGGGGTGATCCCTTGTCCATTTTCTCTAAGGTGGTAGATTAGCTCTAGATGAAGTGACTTCATTATAGTCTTGATGTGCGACTGAGTGTTGACTAGATGATACTCCCCATGAGTTGTTGGATCTTTGAATCAAGGATGGAGTTCGTTCAACGGATGGTCTAGAATGACTTTCAGCGTCTACTGAAGATTGACTTTCAACGGATGCAACATTTTGTATTTCAACGGATGATGCACCTTGTCTTTCAACGGATGCTGCATTTGTGCATCATTTGATGTTGTTCTGATTAAAGGCAAGACTAAATTATATGTTTTCATCCCTTCTAGACCACTTTCATCATCACTATCATCATCACTTATTTCAACATTGTCAAATTTGAGACTCTCATGAAAACCTTCATCTTCCAGCCCTTCAATCTTTTTATCATCAAACACAACATGTACAGATTCCACAAAAATGTTGGTTTTCAGATTGTAGATTATATACGCTTTTCCAACAGCATATCCAACAAAGATGCCTTCATCAGCTTTTGCATCAAACTTTCCATTTTGATCAGTTTGATTCTTTGGAATAAAACACTTGCATCCAAAAACATGAAGAAAGTTAAATGTTGGCTTCCTATTCTTGAACAATTAATAAGGAGTCATGCCTTTGGCCTGATTGATCAAAGAAATATTCTGAGTGTAACATGCATGGTTAACAGCCTCAGCCCAGAAATAAGTAGGTAACTTTGATTCTTCAAGCATGGTCCTTGCAGCTTCAATTAATGATCTGTTCTTCCTCTCAACCACTCCATTTTGTTGTGGTGTCCTAGGGGCTGAGAACTCCATTTTGTTCTGTATATAATAGTATACAAAATGTGCTACAAACTCATGAATAAAATAAGCTGCTCATTCAACGGATAAAGAGGTATGCTCATCCGTTGAAAGCTTCTTGAAAAACACTAACAAATCTACTTAAGGTGTTTTGGAGAATTATCATCAAGACAACAACATATTCCTAACAATTATCTTTTATAAAGACTATTATTAATTGTAGGTCGGTGGTTCGGTGCGTAGTGTAAAATGCTAGTATATTTAATTTTCGTGTATATCGTATCATTATGTTACATTAACGTTAAAATATAAATGACCTAATTGCTGATTTAAATTTCAAATTTTCGTATTTTTAACAATTGAACAATCTATTACATGTAAAAATATTATCCATCAAAATATTTGAATAAAACACTTCAAAATTTTTAGAAATATAGTTATAAATATTTTTCATCGAACTATTATCCTAGTTGACCTTTACGATTTTTACATGTAAAATTATTAAATTCTAACTTTTAACGGACGTTTGGTAATATAATCAATATACTTATATAAAGGAGAAGACGAGGGCGTTTATGTAACACCTCTTAAATATCTTCATTCTATTTTTAGAATTTTCTCAATTTTTTGAATTAAAAAATATTAAAATCTACAACCACCTTATACCAACCTAATTTTTTTCCCACTTTCATCTTAAATTAACTTAACATCTTAATATACGCTCTAAAGTTTCTCTTTTAACATACACATCTAGACTCTCTCCACTTTCTTTCTAAAAAAATCTTAATCGCCTGATATACTCCTAAACTTTCTCATTTGTGTGGCACCTCTCAAATCGCCTCATTCTATTTTTCTAATTTTCACAATTTTCTGAATTAATAAATATCAAAAACTACCATTACCTTGTATTCTCCTATACTTTCTCTACTTTCTTTCTAAATCAACTTAACATCATAATATTCTCCCAAAATTTCTCGGTTCTCTTTAAATCAACTTACCATCTAATATTTGCCTAAAGTTTCTTCTTTAAAATCAACTTACCATCTAATATTCTCCTAAAGTTTCTTTTTCAATATATTCTCATAACATTTCTTTCATATTTCTCCTTAAATCAACTTAATATCTTAATATTTTCATAAAAAAAATTTCTTTTAATTTTTAATTTTTAGCCTATAAGATATTTATTAAAACAAGTATATATTTTTATCAATAATTTTTTAAAATAATCTATATAGCCTCCGTGAAGCGCGGTTTGATAATAAATATAAATCAACATCAATCAATCAATCAATATACTTATATAAAGGAGAAGATGAAGGCGTTTAAATGGCGTCGCTCCTATTGTATCAACCCACTTTTCTAATTTTCTCAAAATTTTGAATTATTAAGTAGAAAAAATCTTGTTAGATACCGATTCTCAATGATCAGGAGATGCTCAGGATTTGGCTGCTGACGTCATCAGTATTTTATGTCGTCAGGATTTGATATGTCATCATTACTTGGTCTAACATCAGGATTTGAAGACCATCAATATTTGAAGACCAGTCAGGATTTGAAGATTAGGTTGTTCCTCGATCAGAGGAATAGATTACTATCGGAGCCTAAGATATAGGATCTTGTAAAATCAGTTTAAGATATGTATTATTTGCAGTTAGGAATTGATAGAGTATATCTTAGATTGATTTTGTAACTGTGTATTATATAAACACAGCATAAGTCATCACAACAAGAAAATCACTCTAGTATTGTTAAGACCTAGCAGCTCTCAATAACATCAATATTTTTTGAGAGAGTTTTTGTAATAGTTTTTATCAGTAATACAAAAGCTATTTTATTTATACTTGTTTCAAATTATTTATACAAATGTATCCAACCCCCATAAATAATTGTATCTTACTAGGAAACAATTGGTATCAGAGCTAAACTGATAAAGTAATATCAGAAACGATCAAAAATGTCTTTAAACAATTATGAAAGTATTAAGATTCCCATTCTGAAGAAAGCTGAATATCCAACATGGAAAATGAAGATGTTGGCACTTAGAAGCAACAGATCCTAATTACCTTGATGTAATCAATGATGGACCACCAGTTCCAAAAAAATTGGTGCCAGCGTCTACTACTGTTCCTGAAAACTATCAAATAAAGGATAAAAAAGAATGGACTGCTGTGAAAAAGGCTTCTGTTCTCAAGGATGCAAAGGTAAGGAATATTTTGCATAACAGTCTTGATTCTGTGATGTCAAACAGGGTGATAGCTTGCAAGACTGCTAAGGAAATATGGGATGCATTGGAAACTCAATGCCAAGGTACCATGGCCATCAAGAAGAACAGAAGAGCTATTCTCATTTAGGAATATGAACAAATTGAGGCCAAAGCTGATGAGAGTCTCACTGACATCTATGATAGATTTCTTACTCTACTGAACAATCTATCATTGGTTGGAAAAGTCTATGATCTTAAAGATTCAAATACAAAGTTTTTAAGAGCTTTGAATGAGGAATGGGAAACACAAACCTCTATCATCAGACATCAATATGATTTGGAGGTTGTCTCTTTGGATGAAATTTATGGGATGCTCAGAACCCATGACTTGGAGGTTCAACAAAAAAGAGAAAGGAAAAGCAACAAAGGAAAGTCAGTTGCTTTGAATGCAAATGTTAAAGCTGCAAAGACAAAGACAAATTAAAGTTCAAGAAGGAAAAACTATCAACCAGAATTAGATACTGATGATTTATCATCAAATCCTGATGATGATACTGATTCTGATACTGATGTGGACATGACAGATGCTGATGTCATGCAAATGGCTGCAATGATAGTCAAAGGCTTTAATAGGATGAGGTTCAGAAAATCTTAGAAGAATAGAAACTTCAGGAAGAGGTATTCTTGTGGAGATAAGAAGTTTTCTGGGAAAATGAAGGTAAAGATTACAAGACTGGAAAGGTAGACAGGTCTAAGATAAAGTGCTATAACTACGATGAAGTTGGTCACTTTGCTATTGAATGCAAGAAGGCAAGGAATGATAAAGGCAAAAGCAAAGCACTAATCATATCAAATAAAGACTGGATGGATTCAATAGACTCTGAAAGTGAAGAACAGAGCTATACACTGATGGCTAGCTTTGACAATAATGCTTCTTTTGATGCTAAGGTATCAACTTCACTCTTTAATTTTAATACTCATAACTTGCCTGAGTTACAGACTTTTCTTAAGATTCTTCATGGAAACTTTAAGAATAAGACCTTAGAAAATGATAGGTTGATAAAAAAAATGAGGAATTAAAAACAAGGAATGAAAAGTTAGAGTCTGACTTGCATGAAGCACAAAAAGATTGTGATAAAGCTAAGGATACAGAAAAGTTAATGGAGATTAAATATAGTATGCTTGAAAAGGTCTTAGAAAATGAATGGAAAACCTTTAAAACTTGGACTGACTCGGGTAAAAAGGTTTATAGCATGATCATTAAGAAAAACTGGAAAAAGTGTCTTGGATATGTAGATGAAATGAAGATATTGACACTGAGAATGAGATAACTTATAAAACTCCCATTAACTAATGAACCCAAATCTTCTTTTGAGATGGGTTCAACATCTAAATCTCAGGAAAAGAAGGAAATTGTCAAAATAGAGAGAAAGGAAAATAAGGAGATCACCAAACCTGTAAGAAAGGAAAAGAATATAGGACTTCTGTCAAAAGGACAGTTGAAAAAGAAAATATCTGAGGTTACTAAAAAACCTCAAATAAAAGGTCCTAAAAGAAACATGAATGGAAAACAAGGAATTTCTGAGGAAAATAACTATAAGTTTATTCCTGATGCTCCTAGAAAAGTTTGCTTTAATTGTGGTAATTCTAATCATCTTGTTATTGATTGCAGGAGAAGTAAGAAAAAGAAAACTGCTATTCCTAAGTCTGATGTTAGGAGTAGGGCAGTATTTTACAAACCACAAAATCCTTGTTTTCATTGTGGTAGCAGTTGGCATTCAATTTACACTTGTAGTGCATATCATGAGTTGTATCATAACTACTATGATCCTTTACCTAAATTCAATAAAAGAACTCATTCTGATAATGCTTCTAGAACTGCTTATTATAAACCTCCAACTGACAGAACAAATACTGATGGATCAAATCCTGACAGGGTAAATCCTGACAGGATACTGATAAGAATGATTCTGTCAAAAAGACATTTGAATCACAAAGACTTAAGTTGTCCAAAAAGAGGGCCCAACAAGTGTGGGTCCTTAAAAATTCTTCTAATTAATCAAATTTTGGATTGCAGGGTAATAGGAGAAATGTACTTGTCTTGGACAGTGGATGTTCATGACACATGACTGGAAATAAATCCCTTCTACCAGGATTTGAGAGGAAGATTGGCCCAAATGTCTCTTATGGTGATGGAAACATAGGGCATACATTGGGATATGGCAACTTGGTAATTTCAAATGTTGTAATTGTTGATGATTTAGGTAAATATACTTGGGTTTATTTTCTACACAGGAAAGATGAAACTCCATAAATTCTTCTGGATCATGTAAATTTGATTGAGAATGGATCCAAGTTCAAAGTGAAAATTCTTAGAAGTGATAATGGAACTGAATTTAAAAATTCAAAGATGGAGGAATTTTGTAAGTACAAAGATGGAGGAATTCAAAGATGGTGTTGTTGAGAGGAAAAATAGGACATTGATTGAAGCTGGCAGGACATTGCTAGAAGAAGCTAAACTTCCCATATACTTCTGGGCTGAAGCAGTAAACAAAGCCTGTTACACTCAGAATATTACTCTGATAAACAGACAAGGTGTTACTCCCTATCAAATGCTTAAAGAAAAGAAGCCAAGTCTCAAACACCTTCATGTGTTTGGGTGTAAATGTTTTGTTCTGAAAACTCATACTAAAAAACTGGGAAAGTTTGAGTCAAAAGCTGATAAAAGAATTTTTGTTAGCTATTCAAAATCAAGAGCATACAAGGTTTTCAATCTGAGAACTAATACTATTGTTGACTCCATCAATGTAGCTTTTGATGATAAGAAAATTCCTGGATTTGAAGAAGACTCTCATGAAAGCTTAATCTTTGCAAATGAAAATGTAAAGTCAGAATCTACACCATATCCTGATGGGTCATCAAATCTTGATGATCCAAATCCTGATACTCCATCAGATCCTGATGATGATCCAAATCCTGATGAACATGCTACATGTTGAGGGGGAGCAACAGCATGGTTCCACCAATAATGCAAATCATGAAGAATCAACACAAGCCTTTTCTCAGACTGATCAGACTGAGACAAATACTGATTCTACATCAGGAGAACAGGAGTCAAATCCTGATACCTCATCAGGAGTTGATAGCCCAAATTCAGGGGGAGCTTCTAATGAATTTGAAGAGGCACACAATTCAGGGGGAGCATCAAGCTCGAGAAGAT
>PHNY01281600.1:8157-21696 GCA_003724115.2 Anethum foeniculum | reverse complement strand
ATATATATATATATATATATATATATATATATATATATATATGGCTACTCCAATAGAAACTCTCTTATAATGAAAACTAGAAACTATTTTTAAAATTACGTCAAAATATATCACATATGGTATGCAAATTGATCGTCACAAAATATAGAAAAATACAGTGAAGTTGGATTTTAAAAAAAGTTTACCGATTAACGAGAAAAATCAAATTAAAAACGGAGGGAAAAACTGAGATGCTGTGTGAGAGGGTGTATTTTGATCCTCTATGCTGCATGTAGGGGGCCATTAGATTGTATGGATGTAAGGGCTGAGATTAGTTTCTAGTTTTTATTTTAATTCTAGTTTGTATTTGATCAAACCCATATATATATATATATATATATATATATATATATATTATAAACAAAACTATTAAATATGATAAATAAATTTATACACATACATACGTTAGGATTTCAATTTATGGAGGGAGAAAAAAAACAGGAGATGAAGTGGATGATTATAGAGAGGACGGGAAGACATTCAACAAATATAGCGTATTAAAATTGTATAGTTATAATGTTAACTAATGTTGTGAATGTTCTCACTAAGAAAGTAAAAAAGAACATCTCTATGCTTACTTCTACCGCGCATAACTGGTAAATATAAACCACCTAGTCAGTAGAATAATATAAACCACTTGACTGAAGTATATATGAAGGAGCTTATTTTAGTGCAAGTTGATAAGACATAATTTAAATATAGTTGACTTTAACTTCATTTCCTAAAAAAAATCGCACCATTCAAATAAAATAAATAAATAAGCTCAACTCACTTCATAACCCAAATCAAATAAATGTAAATACGGACTATTTATTTAGTTTAATTTATTTAATGACAAAAGAAAACATATTTATGTTGGAGAATACATTCTAAGTTGAAATGAATCAACCCTTATTTGGTGCTTGCAAGCAAGAGGCAAACCATTTTCTAAGAGTGTATGTATATGTATATGTATATCTATGTGAGTGTGTGCGTATTTGTGTGTGTGTGTTTCCTTATCTTTCTTATTGCTTTATTGGATCATGAACTTTTAATCCAATTGAAAGAATATTTACATGACATATTTTCTACATTTTGGTATTTGAAATGTCATCCTCATTAACCGGATTTGAATCCCATGGGTATTCAAGGGAACAGTCCACTTGATATCCTTTCATGTGTTAGCTAGCTCATGCTTTAGAAGTAACAAAAATGTACAAAGGTAAAAAAACTTTAACAAACTATAGTGACTTCTAACTATTAACACTAACATATACCAAAAACATATATCTAACCAAACAAACCCATATGAGGGAGGGGAAAGCTTGTCAGATTCTTGCAGCAAAAACAAATTTCTTGCATGTGCACTGAAGTGGAGCTCTTAAGAAACTGTCCGACCATAGCAGACACAAGCAAGATAGAGATTTTTTGCCCACTTTTCCTGCACATAAGATCACAACTTAAGTTTGTAAGTTCATTACAAAAAAAAAAAAAAAAAAAAGATACTAGCTTCTGCGAGAATTTACAAGGAATTTCGGAGAACATGTTCTAGGAGGACATAGGACAGTAGAATAAGATTTAACTAAAACTACAAGTGGGTATTACAAGTCCTGGCATCTCAACTTAAAAGTCCAAGAAAGCGAGAACTATGGTTTTATTGGATTTTAATCAAGAGCAAAAAGTTTTCTTAATAATAACACATTCTTATTTCTCTTCTTTTTACACAGAGGATTCTAAAAGTTTTCTTCCTTGTCAAGAGTGTAATAATGATATAGCTAGAGAGTAAATTGCAGAGTGTGATCGAACAGTTTGCAATATGAATATTGTTTCATTTTTCAAAAAGGTGACTACAATTTTGTGAGACAAAATATGATTCTTTTTACAAATAGACACCATTTTGCAAAATAAAAGCAATATTTGGCTATAATATTGCAAATTTGAAATTTTATATATTAAATACTATATTCATAAAGAGTTTAGAAAATTACATATAGAGTAAGCATAATTCTTTTTAACAATTTTTTTTCTTTATTCTTTATAATTTTTGAGTTTGATACCCAACAAATTAATTAATTGTTACCTCTTAACACTTAGATTTATTTAGGGATGTAAACCAACTGTTCGTTTAGCTTGTTCGTGTTCATACGAGTTCGAGTTCGATAAGCTCGTTCAATATTTTATCGAACACGAGTTTGAACAACAACTTTTGTCCGATAATCTTAACGAATCAAATCGAACTTTTAAGGTGTTCTGCTAGTGTTAGGCTCGAGTTCAATTTGTTCGTTAAGCTCGGGTTCGATCTAAAAAAATATGAAACTTAAAATATTATATGTATATATAACATATATTATCCATAATTTATATTTTAATTATACTAGTTTATAACCCGTGCGATGCATGGATTTACATTAATATGATATTATTTTTAAATTTAATTTAAACTGAAGTCAAATAGAAATGTCCGTGTTATTTTGAAAAAATAGCAATTTTGTATTTAAAACATAAAAGATATAGTGTGTTAACTGAAAATTTTAACTATTTACCAAAAAAAAAAACTGAAAATTTTAACTTGTTAGTTATTAGTAATTATAATATTTATTTATTTTATTAAATAGAATTGTCCATAATATTTTTGGGAAAAAAAATGTTTTACTTAGAAAAAATAAAAAATGTAACGTGTTTTAGTTGAAAAAAGTAATTGGTTTATATAATAAGTATGATTAAAATAGTAGTTATTAGTTGATAAAAAAAAGATATGTGTTTTAGTTGAAAATGGTAATTGCTTTTTATATTAATTATGATTAATATAGTAGTTGTTTGTAAATAAAAACTGTGGCATGTTTAGTTAAAAAAAGTAATAGGTTAGTTTGTTTGTTTTTTTTGTTAGGAGGTAATAGGTTAGTTATTACTACATATAATAATATTATTTTATATAAATAAATTTATCTGTGATATTTTTGAAAAAAAAAAATGTTTTAGTTGAAGGTGATAGTTTTGGAAAAGGAGATGTTTTATTTTAGAAAAAATAGAAACAATGATATTTTTGTTGAGAAAGGTAATTGGTTATGTATTAGTAGTAATAATATTATTAATTTATAAGACTTTCCCGTTATATTTTTGGAAAAGGAGATGTATATATTACAACCATTAGATCTTACAAACGAAAAGAATAGGACCGTTATATCTATATATTAAAAATATAAACAATGAAAGATTTCAGGTTCGAATCCCGCCAACGATACACTAAATTAAACATTTAAATTAATATACTATTTAACCATTTTTAAAAATCAGAAACACTCGGAATAAGATATATTCTATTTAAATAGTAAATAATTTTAATATTTAATCACTTACATTAGAATTTATAAATATTATAAATATAAAATATAAAATATTAATGAAATCTCGTGCATCGCACGAGTTGTAAAGCTAGTATTAAATTTATAGTTGGCTCTAATTTTCTACATTAAATAAATTTAAAAATAACCTTTTTAGTACACACACAAACATATATATATATATATATATATATATATATATATATATATATATATATGACAGAGACAATGTCTATATGTATATATAGACAGAGACAATGTCCACGAACAGTTTCCGTGCGATATGTTCGCCAACAGTTCATGTTCAATTTGAATAATATCAAACTCGAGTTCGGACAGGAAAATTTGTCCGACAAAGTTATCAAGCATTGTTCGGTTCGTTAAGATTTTGCTCGAATTCGTTAAAAATTTGTTCAAGTTCGTCTGAGTTCGGTTCGTTTACAACTTTATATTTAATATTTAGGATATACTTCAATGTGGATTCTGAAGATTTTTTTAGATTTTAAAAATTTAAGATGTACTCAATTTAGATATTAAACAATTTATTACGATATTTAATCAGGATATTGAAAATTATTTTACAATATCAAAATATTCAATCAAGATTTAAATTAAATTTTAAAATTTGAGTCCCGGAATTTGCTATTATTTTTTCAACTGACAATATTCACTTAGGATTTCATTATTCAATTAGGATTTCATATCATTTTTTAAAATTTGATGGTATTTTAAATATATATATATATATATATTGCATTTATTAATAGGATGGATTTTGATTAGATTTCAGAATGTTTTAAATTCTTTTTCTTTGCATTGGATAAAATGATGAATTTTAATTAAGATTCCATATCATTCTTTTTAGAAAGAAGAATTTGAAAAAGTTGATAGAAAGCCAACTTATACTTTATATAATATTTTACAAATCTTTAAGGACACGGAAGAATAAACCTAATAAGAAATTTTAAAAGTTCGTAAATATTTCTTTATTATTATTATTATATTAAAATCTAATTGAATATACCAACGTATCTCTACCATTTATACCATCATATGATAAGAATTATGTATAAATAATTACCGTATATGGCAAGATTTTAGGACAAACTCTGGCTTCTCTACATAAATATTCGAGGTGCAACCTACCCTGCCCGTAAATAAATTGAATAAAACACAATCAAGGTTCTGAAAAGAGTTCTCGGCTAACAAAAATGTCTGGTTTCTTCAACCTCTCCTCTCAATATCTTCCTTTCTCCGGTCACTACACAAATTAGTGGATAATAATTGTTACTTCGCGAACAAGATCATGGAACGTGAACAAGAAGCAGAAAAAGAAAAACAAGTTGACTTATGGTCAAAACTTGATGGCAATCTATTGGGTGAAATTCTAAGTAGACTCTGTCAGACTCTGTCCTACGGACCAGGCTCGTTTTCGTGTTGTTTGCAAGGACTGGCTGGCCGCTCATCCCATCATTCCTAAAAAACCATTACCATGGTATATTAGTTTTGATCATTCACTTACACCTATGACCAGGCGGTTTGAATTCCAACTCTTGACCCTTCATCTCCGAACCTAGCTCCAGTCCATAGTATATCGTTGACTAAATTAGGTATTCGATCTTCTTCTCATATGAATATAGCAGCTACTGTCCAGCACAATTGGTTATTTATCTGTACCCGTAAAAGAAGATTGCTTCTTAGGGATCGTAGATACTTCATATTGTTCTCTCCTTTCACTAGAAATATCATCACCCTCCCTAAATTTAACTATACGCGTCGTTCTAAATTTATATCATCTTTTTCCACCCAACCCGATTCGCCCGATAGTGTCTTCTTTCTTTTAGACACTTGCAATCCTAAGAAGATTGTTCTTTTAACATATCACAATGGTGATAGAGAATGGACAGTTAAAAAATTCAAGATATTTATTAATTTTGTGTCTTGTTTTTGCCGTCTTGTCTACCTTTGTGGAATGTTGTACATTGTCTCTCCTTATGGACCGCTAATTTCATATAATATTGTTGGAGCGAAATTCAAGTTTGAATGTTATCGTGTAGATGAACTTCTTGCTCAAAATTTTCGTGCGTTGAGGGTAGAGAGAGTGTTTGAGTTGAATGGAGAACTGATGGTACTATATTTGGGCTCACATGGAAAAGAAAATGTTACTTTACCCGGGTATAAGAAAATATGATTGGTCATACAAGGCTTGGATTCCGGTGAGCACCTTGGGCGATAAAGCATTATTTGTTAGCGACAAAACCTATGACGTGGCAACGATTGATAAAATGGATATGAGAAACAATGGAGTACTATCAAACAAGATATATCATTTTTCTGATGAAAGGTGCCGTGTTTACACCGTAGAGGATGGTGAATTAGTTGAATTCGAGTCTACTAATTCAAACTTGTTGGAGGATGGTGGTAACGATCTATCCGAATACAGGAATAATTATTATGGTATTACATTTCCAGATACCAACAAGTCAATTTATTGGTTGGAACCTCCCTGTATCCCTGCTTGCTCTTCCTGAAACAGTCAGAGAGTCTATTAAGTTTTTTTATTTAGCTGAGTTACTATTAAGTAATCTTAAGCATTAGCATGCTTTAAGAATATGTTGGTAAACTATTTTGATATTATATCGCAAACACCAGGTATTCGTCTAGCTCCTTCCTATGTCGTAATATATGCTATTGATTTTGACAAATCAAGTACAGATAATCAAAACTTTAAAGCCTACATTTCTAGGATTGGGCAAGGCATTGCTAATCTTCTGAACATCACAAAACACCGTTCTTTACTTAGGGACAAACTTCATCTATATAAAGATGTTTGGACAGCTATACTGAATTTTAGTCAAAATATATTCAAGCTATGAGAATTCTGTATTTCTCAAGTTAGTAACTGTTTTTTGGTATTCCAGACCAAGTTAAAGTACAGGATGTGAGAGTATCAACAATGCTAGAAACCTTCAAGATTGCTTAAATGTAATAAATATAATTATATCTTCAATTTTTTCGTGAAATTCCTCTGATGCTGAAGGAACTCTATAGATTTGTCAGGACCAAGTTCACAGTGTCTGACTGTACTAACTTCTCTCCCTATAACAGTACTTGAATGGGGTATCTGTAACACTTTACACATGACATGAGGATAAACAAGCTTCACTAATTAAAAAATATATTTATATATTTATTTATATCATTATGGCCATTCTTGACAACATCTCCACTTCATCATCACCCATCTTGCACATACATAGAAAATTTCTTAAATAAAATATAAGTTTACTAAACAAAGGATCCTGTTCCTTTCAAGCTGATAGAAGGAAGAAGGGTTCAAATATGACTGTCATGATATCACATTTCGCTACTAAGTCGACACGTACATTTTACAGCTGAAAAGGCTAATATTGATACATAATAATATCTAAGAAGCGGCACGGGGGGAGGACACGTGAGCTCCCCTTAAAAACTGTTTGCCTCTTCACCACCGAAACTTTCAGAAACTCACCCCACCCCCCCAAAAAAAAAAAATTAATAATAATAATAAAAAGAAAAAAAAAAGAAAAAAGAAAAACCTGCATCCACCCCTACTGTGTCAAATAATGAGTTACAGTGCAACGCTAAACTCCATTTGTATTAAAAACCTAGAATTAATATTTAAACTTGATGATCCTTGATTAGAATTGAGTATCTCTTGTGTGGTTTCTACTTTCTACAAATCAAGATGGGAGTATGGGACAATAAATAAACTTGAGATGGTTGCCAACAACTTGTAACTTTTGTTTATAAAGTACATGGAATTTTAAAGTATTTTAATTGTGGCTAGGAAGTTGTCAAACGTTATGAGTCGATGATATCTGAAAAGTGAGCAAGATATGACAACATAACTTATAAAAGAGAAACAAATGAAAAGAGTGAAACTCTTTAACCTAATTATGTGAAGTGTGATGTATGAATATATTATTTGCTTCACCTGCGGAAAAACTTGATTGAAAATGTTGACCTGAATGGATTAACTTTTCAGCTAGAAGGCTGTACAGAGGCAAAGTTCCGAGATAAAAGAAAGGGTCGTTTTTCAGAAATGGCATCTACCTCGAATTCCACAAAATTTATCATCTTTTTTAATCATTGTTACTATGTTTGGAAGCAATAAAGACACTTATAGATTCCATGCACGTACGACTACAGCTATGTAGGAAAATTACAGTCTTATGGATACACTTCATTGATTCAGTCTCCAGGAACTACATATGACCAAAAACATATACTTTCCAAAGACCGAGAAACATATACTGATATACATACATGCATAAAAGTTGAAAGAAATTGTGTAAATAAATATAATATAGAGAAGAGAAGAAGAAGAAAAGTACTGGATCTTGGGGAAAAGGCTTGGTATCATCTTTAGCAGGTCTAAAAGAGGGCTTCTTTTTATGGTAGTCATTTCACTTTCACTGCTCACTTTCATGGGAGCTTCTAAACTTTCATCTTTTCAATAGATTTTAGGTTTTTTGAAATAAGGCATCTTTGTATTCTAAGAACAGGAGTTTCTTAAAAAAATTGTCTACTATCTCGTCAAGAAATCGGCCGTAATCCTTAACTTAAATGATAACTCAACAACTTAAAATTGGGTAGACGTTATTTTTTAATAAAAATCACAATAATCAGCCTGACTAATGAAATGTATGGGAAAGAATTAAAATGTAAAAAATAAAAACTTAAACAAAAAACATGAGAACGCATCATTCGTATACATCATTTATATTCTAGACGGTTAAATTACAAACTATATCAACTTTTTTCTCGACTTGACCTTAAATTTCAAAGTTAGATATTTTAGATATAATTTTTGCAATAATGCTACAATTTTAAATGAATTTGTATAAAAATGCAATGTTATGTACGTAACTAAAATAGAAATATGATTATATACATAAGAATTTTATATAAAAAATAATATTAAATTGATGATGTTCGATTATCCAAATTATCTTTAGATAGTGCCCTCACCAATTAATTCGATTCACATTTTTTACAACACTGTATAATATAATTCATTAGGCCTAAATTGATAGAGGGTGTAGAAATTCCCTTTCATAATTTTTTTTTCTTTTTTCATTATATAATTCTATGGTCAAGTTTAATACCCAACAAATTAGGTAATTTTTATATTTTAAAATTTAAACTAGCGCAAAAACCCATGTAAGATACAAGCTTAATGATTCAATTGCATTTCTTCTAACATTATTTATTTTAGTTAAAATAATTTAAATTAGTTCTCATGATTTTTGTTAAATTATTTATTATTATTATATTAAATTAAATTTCTTTTTTATTTTAATTTTAAAAATTCATTTAACAAAAGACAAGAATTTGTGAGTATAAATGCTACAAACCCCACGAGATACAACTCGTTCTTACTAGGTTGCCTAGGTATTTAAAGTTTGTTACATATGCTCAATGCTACCGCGACATCCACGAAAGCAATATTATATATTATACTGATAAATTAAAATCAATTTGAAGATCGTCGGCTAAAATTTGACTTTTGCAGAAGCTCGGTGCCCAATGTTATCTTTTTATTCAATAATATTAACTCTCATTTTATTATATGTTCATGTGTTATCTTATCTCATAATGTGCATGCCTAGGTTAAACTGTATTAATGTTTATAAGTCTAATCAACTTATACCTATTGGTTTATAGTAAGATGCGAAAACCCAGTTATTAATTAAATCCCTTTAACCTAGCATATGTATAAGTAGGATGATAGTGTCTATTTAACATGTGTAACCAAATAGGAACTTGAACTTAAAAAATCAGATTAATGATACAATCTCACAGACATGCATGGTTAGGGTTAATTTGAAGAACATAGACAACTCTTCTCTGTTTTTTGTGCGCTAGGCTTTTATCTTTTTTTGTTGCGAGTGATGTGTATGTGCTATAACTTAAGTACAAAGAAATGTTACCCGTCTTGTATTAGTTCTTCCAACTAGCATGATAAACGAGGCATCTCGACAAGAGGGTCAAATCAGGATCAAGTAAATGATATATTAAATGGATTCAAAAACCTATATTCACTAATAATATTGTTCTCAATCATTCCTAGAATAATTAATAGTATAGAAAAACCCATACTTTCACCTATTATTTGCACTGACTGTCGAGATTCTCGATAATACATTGCTTATGCATAGTCCTACGTAAGCAATCTTTGTGCAAAAGAACTCTAGGATAAACTAAGATTGATCACTTACTCTTGCGTGGGTGGGTTGACAAAGTCAATCAAACAATTTGATTTATGAACAAAACTATTTAAAAATATATTATTATAATTTAATGTAGATAACTTATACAATAACAAATGGCAATTAATTTCGAAGATTGCATCTAACTTACAATGTATATTATATTATTTATTTAGTTTAATATAATCTTGTTAAGGGACCGGTTACTCTAAAACCTCAAGGTGTTAGAGAATGGCCCTTTCCAAGATCTTATATTAATATTCTAACATTTCCCCTCACTCGAGAGCCCATTTTTTGGGTCGAAGAGTTGATCACGGGCGCCCATCTTTGGGGCATAACTTTGCCTTTCGTTGCCATAATAAATTGTGAGAATGTTGGGGGTAGCAGGGAGTCAAACCTAAGTTCTCCTCCCGATACCATGTTAAGGAACCATTTACTCTAAAACCTCAAGGTGTTAGAGAATGACCCTTTCCAAGATCTTATATTAATATTCTAACACTCCCCCTCAAATCTTATCTACATAATTAACATATTAAAACAAGTTTAAAGTAGTTTTTATTCTTTTCTATCAATATATTTGAATTGTAATATTTAAGCATAACAATAACAATCAAACATTGGGCAATATCTAATTAAAATTGTGGTGAGATAACATAATTAAGTTTTAATGCATCTTAGCATTTATATCAAGTTTTAAAAAAAAAATACAAAAGAAAATATTATTATTCAAATGATTATGTAATGATGACTTAAATATTGGTTGACATAAATGATAGAATTTTAGATTCTTGAGCAGATATAAACAAATGAATAAGAATCTTTTGAAATCTAAATATTGTTATTAACAAAAAAGAATTATAAAATATATTATTCATTGGGACCCAATGCATTAAATATAATGCATATATTATTCTATATAAACATACTCATATTATTCTAACAATATGCGTGGAACCTTCACGTTCATTTTCATCTAGCCTCCGTAACTAAGGTATCAATCAAAACTGCATTTTTACATTAAAATTGTATTTTATGTTTATTTTTCTTATTACAACTATATTCGGTATAAACGATGAAACCATGAAAATTGTTTCTAGTGAAGATTCTCGATAATACATTGCTTATGCATAGTCCTACATAAGCAATCTTTGTGCAAACGAACTCTAGGGATAAACTAAGATTGATCACTTACTCTTGCGTGAGTGGGTTGACAAAGTCAATCAAACAAATAGATTTATGAACAAAACTATTAATTTAAAATATATCATTTTTATCTATTGTAAATAAATTATACAATAACATATGGCAATTAATTTAGAAGATTGCATCTAACCTTCAATTGTATATTTCATTTTTTATTTAGTTTAATATAATCTTTATGTACACAATTAACATATTAAAACAAGTTTAAAGTAGTTTTTATTCTTGGGATATTCTCGATGGTACCACCGTAGAATTTGCTTTTGCCAATGGTACCATTATATTAATGGTACCCTCGTACTCTTGTCATTTATTTATGGTACCATTATACTCTTGTTTATTCCTCACATACACTTATGTCAGCCAAAATATTAAACAAACGTTAAAAATGAGGAAAAAAAAGCATCAAACCCTTTTTAAATTGCAAATTCGTTTTCTTTTTGTTTTATTTTTGATAAAATTTTAAGTAAAATCAATTTTAAAAAATATAATAATAGGATAATGGTTTGGAAAACTAAAAATGATCCCCCCTATAATGAAAAAATAAATAAGCTCTCTTATGATATTTTCAAAATATTTTTAGGATCAATGAATAATTAAATTTAGAATTTTAATGAAATATCAAAGATTAATGCAATAATACCTACAAAATTATTTAAAATACTTAACACGAAAGTTGCATTTATTGCAGTTATTTTACAAGTAGTATTGCATTTAATTTTTATATTTATTTAAAAATTTATATATAATTATTCATTGAACCTAAAAATATTTTTTAAATACCAGGAGAGAGCTTATTTTATTTTTATATTATTGGGGGATCATTTTTATTTTTCCAAACCATTATCCTATTATTATATATTTTACAAATGATTTCACTTAGAATTTTACCAAAAATGTAATAATAAGAAAAAAAATTGTAATTTTAAAAAGGGTTTGATGTTTTTTTTTTTCATTTTTAATGTTTGTTTAACGTTTTGGCTAACTGAAGTGTATATTCGAGAAAAAAACAAGACTCTAAGGGTAGCATAAATAAAATACAAGAGTATGAAGGTACCATGAATGGAAGCTAATAATATAATGGTACCATTGGCAAAAGTCAATTCAACAGTGGTACCATCGATAATATCCCTTNNNATAACAATAACAATCAATCATTGAGTAATATCTAATTAAAATTGTGATGAGACAACATAATTAAGTTTTATTGCATCTTAGCATTTATATCAAGTTACTTTTAAAAAGAAAATATACTAAAAAAAATATTATTATTCAAAGGATATGTAATGATGGCTTAAATATTGGTTGACATAAATGATGAATTTTAGATTCTTGAGTAGATATAAACAAATGAATAAGAATCTTTCGATATCTAAATACTGTTATTAACAAAAAAGAATTATAAGATATATTATTCATTGGACCCTATGAATTAAATATAAAGCATGTATTATTCTATATAAACATACTCATTTCATTCTAACAATATGCGTGGAACCTTCACGTTCATTTTCATCTAGCCTCCGTAACTAAAGTATCAAGCGAAACTGCATTTTTACATTCAAAATGTATTTTATGCTTATTTTTCTTATTACAACTATATTAGGTATAAACGACGAAATCATGAAAATTGTTTCTGGTGAAGAAATTCTCGGATTTCAGCATCACCTAGTCAATGAATCGGAGGAACTGAGAGAATCAAGTTCAAGTAGAAGGAAAAGATCATTGGGAACTCCAGGTATGTTTATTAAAATTTTCAGAAAATTCAGAATAATTTCTTTTAAAACAACTTTGTGACAACATATTATAATTTTAACCAGATTTGAATCAACTTCAATTCTTCAAAATAATACATTGTTACAATGTGTCTGACCACTCAACCATTTTTTTGGTAATTAATTTGGCTCTCTGTCTGGCAGCTTAGGATTGTAATTAAAATTTAAGAGAGATTTTAAAAATAATTAATGATTAACGATATCTTGGATTGAATAATAATTTAAATTTTTTTGCAACACATGTTTGGTTATATGATATTTGATTTATAATTGAACTAATAAGAAAAAGTTAAATACTCAATACTAGGGAAAAAACTATATTTCTTAAGTAATTTTTTGAAAAATACTGTTGTGTTTGAATTGATAGATTATATCATTTCTTACAAGATTATGGTTGCATTTTGTTTCATCTTAAACTTATATACATTTACTTTTACTAATAATCTATGACAATTTAGACTAATGGTTTTTAAATTATTTACTATTTAAAATTCATATGCAGATCCAGATGTTAAAGTTGTAGCTCTATCTCCAGCTGAGCTACAAAACTCCAAAGCTTTCATTTGTGATGTTTGTGATATAGGTTTTCCCCGCATACAAAACCTTCAATTTCATTTAAGGACTCACAATATTCACTATAAGCTACCTGAAAAGGACGCTACAGAAGTGGCAAGGAAAAAAGTCTACATTTGTCCTGATTCAAGTTGCGTCCATCACAACCCGGCTAGAGCACTCAGCAACATTACATCTGTTAAAAGGCATTACAACCGAAAACACAAGGAGAAATCCTTAAAATGTAACAAATGTTTGCAAAAATACGCCTGGAAATCAGACTTGGATGCGCATAAAAAGAAATGTAGCACCGGAAACTATGGGTGTGGCCGTTGTGGATTAAAGTGCCCGAGGTAAAATCTTCATTAATGATAATACGATATGTATATATATACATAA
>PHNY01281558.1:489-14871 GCA_003724115.2 Anethum foeniculum | reverse complement strand
TGGCCCAAGTTGGGACCGGAGAAAAATATTATTTTAAAGAGGTTATTAATTTAACGAGTATTAATTTACTGAGGTTTTACTATAAATAGATATTATCATAATTACTGATAACTAATCAATTATCCTTTTTTTAAACGAAATATATTAACATATTTTTTTAAAATAAAATATGTTCTTTTATAAATGCAACAATTTTTCGAAGTTAATTTGACTTACTAAAAGCAACTCGTGCATTGCGCGGGATATAAACTACTCTATCTATTCTATATAATAATAGATGAAATATTAAAAGTTTGGTAGTAGGTCGGTCGGTCGGTACGGTACTTGCTGAAATTACCCAATTACCCTTACTTAATAATTTCATTCTTTTATTTAATTATCCTTACTTAATTACTATATAAATCAATTACCTTTTTTAAATAAAACACATTACCTTTTTTATTTTTCTCAACTAAAACACCTCTATTTCCAAAAATATCACGGGTAATTCTATTTAATAAAATATTAAAATACTAATAACTAATCAACTACCTTTTTTTACTAAAACATATTAGCTTATTTATTTCAAATACAAAACTCGCTTTTTTCCGAGAACAACACAGACAATTCTAATTAATAAATTAAAATAATAATATTATAATTATTAATAATTAACCAATTACTTTTTTCACCTCAAACACAATATTTTTTTTATATTTTCTAACTAAAGTACCATTATGTCTAAAAATATCACGAACATATACATGTTAATATATAATTATCAAATCATGTCATTTAAAAAATTGAACCAATAAATTTTGATGTTTTAAAAATTTTAAATTTAAAATAAATTAGAAAATAATCTAATATGAAAGAAAATACGTACATCACACGTGTTATAAGCTGCATACTAGACTAAACATTGAAAATTTAGGTTCAATAATTTTCGATTTTTGATCTTTTATTAATAATATATCATAATTAATAACTAATCAATTAACTTTTTCAACTATAACAACAATTACCTTTTCCAACTAAAACATGTTATATTGGTTTACTTATGTTTTCTATTTTTTCCAGCTAAAACATCTTCTTTTCCAAAAATATCACTGACAACTAAATCATCTCATTTTTCAAAAATATCACGGGCAACTAAAATATCTCTATTTTCCAAAAATACCAAGGACAAATATATTTGATAAAGTAGAATAATAATAATAATAATAATAATAATAATAATAATAATAATAATAATAATAACAATAACTAACCAATTACCTTATTACGGGAAACTAAAATATTTCTCTTTTCCAAAAATATTACGGTCAACTAAAATACCTCCTCTTTCCAAAAATTTACAGTTAAGTCTATTTAGTTAATAATAATAATAATAATAATAATAATAATAATAATAATAATAACAATAATAATAATAATAATAATAATAATAATAATAATATAATTATTAATAACTAACCGATTACCTTTTTGCAACTAAAACACGTTATCATTTTTATTTTTTCTAACTAACCCTCTACTTTTAGCAACATGTTATGAAAAAATCTGTTTTAATAATATTAATTACTAATAAACAACCAATTATCGGTTTCAACTAACACGCACTATCAATTCAAATAAAATTAAAGATATGATATTAAATTTTTTAACTCAAATTAAATTAAAAAATAATCATACAATATTAAAGAAAATCCGTGCATCGCAAATGTTAAAAGTTTGGTCATCGGTCGGTACAGTACTTGCTGAAATTACTTAATTACTCTTACTTAATTATTCATGTTATTTTTACTTAACTACCTTTACTTAATTATTTTTGGGGCCAATCTATTTTAAAGTTATAATAATCCTAATTAGTATATATAAACTAATTACTTTTTTCAAATACAACACGTTACTATTTAAGAAAAAACTACAACACGTTATTTTTTTTTAGCTAAATCACATTTTTTTCCAAAAATATCACGGGCAATTCTATTTAATAAAATAAATTATTATAATTACCAATAACTCATATTTTAATTATAATTAGTATATAAATCAATTACATTTTTCAACTAAAACATGTTACTTTTTTTATTTTTCACAACAAAACACCCCGTTTTTCAAAAATATCACAGATAATTTTATTTAATAAAAAATAAAATAAAAACATGTTACCTTTTTAAATTAAAACATGTTACCTTTTATAAACACACCAATAAATATTGATTATATTGTACTTTCTAAATTGTAATACACATCTAGAAATATTATTTTCAGTTATTCTATTAAATAAAATAATAAACAGATAGTATTATAATTAATAGTAACTAATCAATTATTCTTTATAACCGCAATATGTTAGCATTTTCTTATGAATAAAATCTATTTTTTTATAAATACAACAACTATTCAAAATTAATTAAACTTATTAAAAGCAGTCTGTGCATTGCACAGGATTAAAACTTCTATACTATATTATAATAGACGGAACATTGAAAGTTTGGTCGTTTAGTACCTGTTTTTTGGTACATACTGATTTTACCTAATTACCCTTACTTTTTTTAAAAAAGTAATATTCATAAAAAAAAATTGTATATACTATATAAAAATATCACATGCAGTTACCGCTTTCAATCAAAAATGTTACATTTTATATTTTACTTAACCAAAACAATCAGAACACGTTAATCAGTTACCTTTTTCAGATATTAATTACCCTTTTCAACAAAAACATGTTACCTTTTCTATTTTTTCCATTTAAACTTTTCCTTTTCCAAAAAAATATCACGGACAAATGAAATATTTCGTTTTTCAAATATATCACGGGCAATCAAAACATCTCTTTTTTCAAGGGCAACTAAAAAATATAAATATTTTAAAAATATATCAGGCAAGTATATTTAATAAAGTAGAATAATAGTAATAATAATAATAATAATTATTATTATTAACTAATCAGTTACCTTTCTCAAAAATATAATGGTTAACCAAAACATCTCACCTTTCCAAAAATATCACGGACAAGTCTATTTAATAATAATAATAATAATAATAATAATAATAATAATTTAATTGTTAATAACCTAACCGATTACCTTTTTTCAGCTGAAATAAATTATATTTTTTATTTTTTTTCACCAACCAACCCTCTACTTTTTCCAACATGCTATGGACAACTCTATTTTAATAAAATAAAATAATAATATTATAATTATTAATAACCAATCGATTATCCGTTTCAACTAAGACGCACTATAAATTTAAATAAAATTAAAGATATAATATTAAATTTTTTAATTCAAATTAAATTAAATAAAATTCGTGCATCACACGAGTTTTAAGCATCATTTTTACCTTTTTTATTTTCTTTAACCAATATCCACGTATTTTCCAAAAAAAAATATGGACATTTATATTTATTTGAATATAATAATATTGTAATTATTAGTAACAAACCAATTATCTTTTTAACCTAAAATGCACTATCAATTTAATTAAAATTAAATTAATAAGTCATATAATATTAAAAAAAAACCCGTGCATCGCACGGGTTCTAAGCTAGTATTTTTCTAAAAACAATATAAAAGAATCAATATATCTTATTAATATATATAAAGGAGAAGACGGCTGCTTTTATGTGGCGCCTCTCAGATCGTTCCGTTTTATTTTTTAAATTTTCTCAATTTTCTGAATTAAAAATTATTAAAAACTACAATTACCAAAATAATAACTGATAAGATAAGTCGGAATCAGATTCTATCTCTAAGACTAGTAGACGTAAATCATAGCATTCTTCAAGGAAGCAAATCCCTATATTTTATAAAATTTATAACTAGATAAGATGAGTCAGAATCGGATTTTATCTTTTAGATTAGTAGACGACAAGTCATAGAAATTCTACAAAGAAAACAAATCTATCTTTTATAAAATTATAGCGGATACGATAACTATCGGATTATATCTCTTAAATTAGTAGACGCTTAAATTAGTAGACGCTAAATCATATAATTTTACAGGTATTTGAAAATCCATCAAACATAGAGACTTGCCACCAAGTCTCCTACCATCTATATAAAGGAACTTACCTTCTTTTTCAGAATTATGTCAGACACAGTTCCAAACACATCACTTGGAATTACATCTTGACTTGATTCTTGGTTCTCCTTTAACTATATATGCTATTTTTTGATTGATTTTATGATTTTAGAATGATTGATTAATTTTGTGATTTGCATGCAGCCTTTTGTCCATGTAGAATTAAGGATGTAATGGATCGGTTAATTTTAGAAATTTGTTTTATTATTTAGGCTATTTAATTGTAAAACACATCATATGGTATTTAAATTTAAGAAATTAATTTTTATTATTTTATATCAAATATAGTCAACAAGATGTTACTATCATATTTAATAATAATAATAATAATCAATATTTAATAATTTTTGAAAATGTTACTATAATGCCGTCGCGAAGCGCAACTTATTTTTCTAATATATTAATTAATGTAACGTATTATAAATTATAATGATATACTTGCATAAAATGTTTGTTAAGGTAATCTTGTTATTTTCAATAAATAAATCAGGTAAAACCTTAAAAACGTTGGGAGTAAGAAAGGTAGAGAGACACGTGGGCCAGTAAGAGAGCAGATATTTTGCGAGGGTTTACCCTACACCGTCACATTCCCTGACAATGGAGCTGTCCCTTGTGTACTCCGTTCCGTCCAGGTCACAGGTCACAGTTCAGATCTTTACTGGCGAAATTTCATGTTTCTTATTTTTATTTTCTACTGTTAATCAAATACAATTTCACGTCCATTTAATGATAAAATTTAAACACTTGACATCATTTATTTTTGACAATATTCGAACTGTCCATGTCTGGAAACAAGAGTAGTGCTAGATCAAGACGTCGTGTGATTTCTTTTTAAAACTTTAAATATGTATACACTTGCTTACTTTTTAACGTTAGATAGTTTAATACTCCCTCCGTGCTATCCAATTCTTTAAATTGAGGGACGGTGATTCGACACGCATTTTAATACTCCTACAAAATATAATTTTCTAAATTATTATAATTTTTTTTCTTCTAAATAAAAATATAATGTTTGAATTTTTACTCAAAAAAGAGAATTTTAAAAATAAATTTTTGAACTATACTTTATAATAATCTTAAAATACGTGCCGAGAATGAGAAAAAAAAAACTGTAAAGAAATGAGTGGGACGGAGGGAGTAATTTATGTAATTTTGTTTTTATCTGTGAATTAGTTATAAACTTTTTCATATTTAATAAATCATAAGTTAAATTATTACTTGAAGAAAAAAGTTTTATATGTGTGAATATGACAGTGCAATTTTTTCTAACATAATCAGTCCATGAAATATTCATAGCAATAAAATAAAATCGTTTTACAAGTATTTAAATGTACTTTTACTGATGTGACACACTACTTTTAAACTATTCAAGTATTTCCGTAATTTTAATGAACTTAAAAAATTGATACGGAGTATTTAATCTATATTTATGAAAACGGAACGGAGTGTGACTGTCGCACGTGTGAAGATGACCGTGAATGTTATGGGCAGCAGACAAGAGTGGGGCAGTGAATGGGTGAGAGTGGGACCAGAGGGACAATAATCTTAACATGACCACGACGGCTTCATGTGGGGTCCACTTGCAAACGTGAGGCACCAATCTATACTGGATAACAACGACGACTAATCTCAAACCATATTGCAAGCAACCATGGAATTTTTGGAATTTGTTTCGTAACGTGTGTAAGAAAACAGATAAAAGTACAAGCTGAAATTTAGCAATTTTTTCTTGGAATCTCTTTATTGAATTGAACGGTTTTTATAGCGTGTGTTTAAGGACACACTAAAAGAAAAATTGTCAAATTTTAATTGACTTTAATTTTATTAAATAATAATAAAAGATTTTATACACTAAAAATCTCATCAAAAACAAGAAATTTGCTCATAGAAAATTATTAAAATAAATGATAAACATTTATTAGATGAGTATGTTTCTTCCACTTATAAATATATCACCATTTACGAAAAATATTTGAAACAGGAAAGACCTTGAGTTTGAAATAACTTACAAACTTATATTTTCTTTATTTCAAAATATTCATCTAATTTTAGTTTATTAAAAATTTTATTTCTTATTGTCCTGCTCGGTTCTCCCTCATACCCTCAAATTTGTTAAAATATATAGTCATTTATAATGCATGTAAGCCTAGTTAGTAATAAAAAGAAGTGATTTTGACTAAGATTTTTTATATAAATTATATAGTTAAGAAATTTTAAAAGTTATATGAATAAAATATATGTTATTCTCATTAAAAATGTATTTTTAATCTTTTAAATTCAAAAATCCAATCAAAATTAATTAAATTAAGCAGGAAAAAGTCAAAAATGAACATAAATTTTGAAAGATTACCGGATATATATCAAATTACCACCCTTATCTTATCGAACCCCCAAAATAATCCAACAACTCATTTTAATTATTTTCTCTTACAACCTTCTTGGACTAAGCCATCACCATTTACTCATTCACCATTCAGCACCAGACTGACATGAAGGTTATGAAAGAAAAGAACGTCAAAACGAAGCGCACGTGAAGAGCACGTGGGAGCACGTGGTGGTCTACCATGACCGCCGGCAGGGCTGCAGCTGTTTCTGCATTAACAATAAACTGACCCACCTTTTCACGACCTCTTTCGTATTCTTCGGATTTTTGCGTTTCATTTTGCGAGTGGACTCATTGATTTAACCTAATAAAACAATGGAGCTAAGCTACTGCATGGCTGCTTTTTTATGTACACATATAAATTTCTTTGGAAGTATGTGATATGTGTTTAAAGGTGTTTATCTGAAAAAACAAAATGTATAGTCTTGGTTTTGTAAAGATTAACAAGCTTCATCACGTGCATATGTTTCCTTCTGCAATTTTCCCCTTCAACATCAATCTCCATAATTATTTCTGAGAAAATGTTATCTTCAAACCTGATTTTTAGTTTCCAAATCAAAATAGAGGGAAAGGACAAAGATGCCCTCATGGATATTATTGATTTATGTGCTTTCGGGGGTAATTCTATCTTCTCACTTTTATTTTGATATGAGAATTAAAAATTAATTCTGAAAATAACATTTCTCTTAAATTCGTATTTTTGGTAGTAAGACCAATTTTTATCGCATGACGGTTTATGTCTCTTTCGAAATCATTTCAAATGTTGAATTATCACAATATTAACTATTTTCTCATAAATAAAATGAAACCGCTGTATATATACATATAAGCCCTCCTAATAAACACGACACATCTTAATTAGAAATATATATTTTGGAGATTGAGGTATGTAACATTTTTTAGTCCAATTCACCACAAATGCAATACCTTAAATTTTATGCATGAACTCTGACCTTCGTTTCTAGGAAATGTTCTTATCGGAAAATAAAAAATTACAGTTGATATAATTTCAATTTAGTAGAATAACATGATCAACATTGAAATATATTTTCATTTTGGTATATTGCTGGTTAAAAATGACTTTTAAAAAGTAAAATTAACATTGGATTTGGGGTTGGTCGGAAAAAAGAAATAGAAGGAAATAAAACAATTTCTTGAAATCAGATAGTACTTTAATTTACATATATTTCTTTAGGTTTTTTGGGGTTAGGATTGGAATAAGGCAATAAGCAGAAGAATAGTTGTCGCATCAAAACGTACAAACAAAAAACAAAAGAACAATGGGGAGTCATTGCTCAAAAGCAGTAAAGAATCTAAGTAATGGGACCTGGAGATCTTGTAGCATATGTAGTAGGATCCTTTTAAAAGTTTATCTGGGTTTTCGAAACCTAATTTTAACTTTTTATCTTTCGCGTAAGTTCATCTAAAATTTTAAGGTATTATAGAAAGTTTCAGTATAAATTCTATATTATATTTATTATTTCCTCACTCAAAAATCTATTTTTTGAGTTAAAGACTGGATCAAGCTTCCAACTTTATAGTATAAATTGTATTGTAAAAATACTGGGGGCGGCGATAAATCGAACTTGAGATCATGTCAACCATAACTCTCGTACCATCACCGGTCATCTAAAACTTTAAGTTATTAGAGAAAAGTATGTACAATTTCTTTTTCTTAACAAGCTTTTTAAAGAGATTGTTTGTAAACCTTTTTTCTAAACTCCAGTATTTAATTTCCTGTAAAAAGAACAATAATCAATTTATTGATAAAAAGAATACAGCAATCTGCCTAATAATTTTTTGAAGACACCTGACCTGATTAAGCATGGACCATGGTAATTTCCTAAAAGAAATATTGGGCTATGTATCATGATACAGGTTGTAGGCCCGATTCACAAGTCCAGGCCCATAATAGTACTATGAAAAGTATGACGGAATTTTGGGCCTGTTTGTTGTCTCTATCTACTTCAACAACGCTTTTGCTTAAAATTCATCATTTTCATTTTTGTACGAATACGTGTTTGCAACTTTGCAAATATGCTAATACATTACATACATTTTGTTGTAGTTGATCCAAGGGACCATTAAGTTTATGAGATATTCTAAGTAGGTTAAGTAAAATTGGAATACCATGTCATGTATTAGTATCTCTTTTACGGCGGAAATTGATTGACATGTGTAAATATTTTTTCGTTTCCCTCTCTTCATTTTCGTTCCCTATCATCCAAGAGCCCTAAAAGTTTTGAGAATGGCTAATTGATAACTTAAATGTGTCTTAGTTAGTCAGTTAGTCACATTTTCTGGTGTTTAGAGCTAACTCTAACTAGGGTGCCAACGTCACGTGGCATGACATGACACGACACCCTTGTCAGCATTCTATTGATATTGTTGGGATGGCTACGAGGTAACTACAAACAGTCTGCCCATATAGGAAGCCTTAATTAGTACTCTGTCCCTTTCAATTCTATACATTTTCCTTTTTTGGATGCCTCATTCATTTCTATACATTTCAAAATTACCAAAAGTAGTAAAGATTTATAATATAAAAATCCAACTACATCCACTACTTTACTCCACTACACCCACTTTATATATAAAATATTAACCGGTCCCATCACTTTACCCACTTTTCTTACTTTTTCTCCTTAAATTACACTTTTTCTTAACCTCCGTGCTCAAACCAAATGTAAATTATTCACCGGGACGGAGGAGTAGTGGTCAAGGTTGAGGTTCTGTGTACAAGGTCACAGCTCTGATTTCTCCCTCTCATTAGTAATTTAAACTGTGTTTGTGGCTCAATCTGGATTAAAAAAACTAGCAGCTGGATCTGTCTTCTCAGCTATAAAGCTAATCAAATACACAAGTCAATGACTCAAGATTAATTAATGTATATGTGCGATATGTGTGTGTACGCACGAGAGATTAGGTCATAGAAGGCCCGTTTCATCCACATTTCTATCTTCGATACAAAGTCAGTCCCCTTCGCCTCGTCTGCATGCATGGAGATGTGCTATATATATAAGTAAATATTATGATCATTCCTACTCGTAAAACCAACCACTAAGCTTCTTATCAGCAGCTGGTAATGCTACAATATCTGTTCAGCATTACATACATAATGAACATAGACTAACAAAACAAGGAACCATATGGATATATGTTACAAGCACAAATTTCCTTCATATATGTTTGTTGGGTTCTTTCAATTCCTAGCATTTAAAAACAAGACAAGGAATTACATAGGTGCTACAATTACATTATTCTTCTGCCCTACTACATTACATATGTAACATTATAAAACATGCATGCAAGTGACTCATCAATCACCAGAAGAAATTGTTGAGTTGAGAAGATGATGAATCATCTTCATCTTGTGATGGAGTATGAACGTGTCTTCCTTCGTATGTTGTTATCACCATTCTTGGATCCTCTGCTAATCGCTCGACTCGTTTCTTGACCCGACAATTGTCCTGTGTACAACGGTAGTAACTCCTGCTTCCATGACAAATCCCACAAAAAATTATTGATGATCAATATTATATGCAAAACCAAATCACAAAATAACAAGGCCATATATATAAGGGTCACGCTCTATGAAGAACAGTTTAGAGGGAGAACATTGAGAACAATATTGTGTGCTGCAAATCAATGCAAAAATATGAAAATGCAAAACAGTTGTTTAGCACTTTTTAAAAGAGTGCAGAATAATTGTTCTCGTTGTTCTCCCAAAAATCACGTCAAATATAAATGCAAAACCTAAATAACATTGCAGCTTATACTTTCAATTTAACAACAATGTACTCGATAATACTTGAAATTGAAATGAGTGTAAACTATATTCGATATTAGCTAGTTTGGCAGTTAGTCGAGGAGTAGTACTAACTAGTGTCAAATTTGACCTCGATATGTGGGTTTTATAATTATGATTAATGATGATACAGAAGTACAGATAATAGATTTCCTGAGTAATTATTTGCTGCACAACTTATATACATTAACTGCTAATAGCATGAGTGCTGATCCAGTTAAAAAGAATCATCAATCCATCATATAATGTAAAAAAGTTTTGAATGATGAAATATGTTTAAGTGCACCACCATAATGTAGCAAGTCACTAGATCCAGTAACACTCATACCCGGAAATGTATATGTAAGGCAAAAGTTTTATGAAGCACTACAATATACATGTAGAGCAATACATTTTGCACTGTTTTGTTTCCAAAATATTCTGAAGACTTTAAAACTTAGATACAATTAGAATTTCACAAAATCACAACACATATATACACACACACAATTATGTTGCACATGTAGTGATGGAGCAAAAACAAAATAGAAGAAAGATAGAGCATGCATTAAGATTTCATTTAGCAGAAACTAAAAGAGGTCTTGAGAACTGTCACTTAGTTTATAGGTGGGGTGGTACTGTGGTAAAACCAGGAAATTGCATTTTATTGTGTAACATAACTGATGATAAATCTTCTCTCTAAAACTGTCTTTACACGGAATAAGCAAAAAATATTGTACTTAACTGTGTAGAAGATAGACCAAGAATGATTAACTAAATAGCCGTATAGATTTGCATAGATTTAGAGCAGAGAAAAAGATAACACAAAAGAACACTAATGTAAACACATCGTACTCCTTCTCCGTCCCACCCAATTATTAAAATTTGTGAGAGAGTGTCCGACGCATTTTAAAATGAATACAGAGTATAATTCTATAACTTTTTTTTATATATATATTTTTTTTCTAAGACGGAGGGACTATATTACTGTGTGTTAAAGTTTATATGTAGCTGAACAGTAGTACTAAGATCCTTTTTTAGGGCAAATTCTAACATGGATTAATTCAATGAATTTGAAGAAAAGTGTACGTTGAGTAGAACAAAAAAACATGAAACTATGATCATGATTTGCAAACTGGCAAATGCTGGATGTCATTATGTTCAGAAATGACCTTTAAACAGAGTGGATTCTTTTGAGGTAAAAGTTTTCACTTGGAGATTGAGACTATACCTAGCTTTTAAAACAACAAAAGATTGAAAAATCTCATAATAATTCATAATAATGAAACATTAAAAAGTTTGATTTGCCTTTTCAACCTAAAAAGCCAAGACTTTCTAAAAGTCTTTCCCATTGAGGATCTTCATGTCAATAACAAGATGCAAAGGAGATTATCATCCTTGTTCAAGGAAACCGTATATGTTAGGCATACAATCCCCGTGTAACTGGACATAATTTGCGCTAAAAATCCCTTACATATGCAAAATTTTAAATTTTGGAATAACTTATAAGTAACTTATAAATTTAAAAGTTGTATGTATTTCTGACTTATAAGTTGACTTATAAGTGACAACAACCTAGCTATTTCAAATCCATTGCCAAGAACATAGGAAAAGAAGCAAAGATGAATATAATTCTTGCATTATATTGTGATACATATAATTTATTTATAAGCTATTCAAAATTCATAATATATGAGATGTCTTTCTAATGTGTTTAACCCATTTTGATTGGTCAATTTTTTGTGTGCGCAGGGAATTTACCAATATTAAGATATGAAATTAAAGTCGATCAAAACGAGTGAAACTTATAAAACTCAGTGCGTGCCCCGAAAAAACTGATACATGAGAACCATTCATTACAAAAGCAGGTTCAGTGAGCAAGGGTACTAGCTCCCCATCCAGTCTACATCTTAGAAGGATGGCGCGGCCGCGCATGCTTTATTTACTGACAAACTTGTGACAGGAAAATCATTCTTTGATATGAATGAATCAAAGTTCAAAAACATGACAAACAACAAAAAAATATTGTACTGCAATGGTTTATAATTTTATAGATTGTTGTGCTCATCATCATCATTACTCAAAACCCTACTCCTTTAGGGCAATCAAGGCCCACCCCTTCATTTTTTGCAGCTAGGACTAAATTACTAATGCAAACATTCTTTAATTTCATTAATTTGCATGCATAAATCTAATAATTAAACATGATTTTGTCAGCAATATAACAATCAAATGTTTTAAAATGAATTTTAATAACACATGATTTTCTCATAACAATATGGCATTATAAGGTGAATCATTGATCTCTTCCTTCTAACATGCAATCAAGTTGAAAATTGTATAATTGCAATGATTAATCATTCAAATTACATATGCGCCAAAGAAAACCACCTCTTAACTAATCATATAACCAAAGCTTATAATAGAGATTTATAATCATATATAGAGATTGAGTTTGTGTTTCTAGAAACGTATAAACATACATCATTTTGGGAAGAGAAATTTTACCAATCTTACCAAATCACAAGTAGACACACAAGAAAAAGACTAAACAAAGGAAGAAGAAGGGTGAAGAATGTACCTGGGATGTTGTGTGTTTTTGACAACTTTCTGGCCATACTTTCTCCATTTATAACCATCATCAAGAACATCCACATCACTAAGAGTCTTGAAGCAAAACCTAGGCTCTCTAACCTTCCTTCTTGCTGCTTTTATCTTCTTCATCTTTATTGCTGAGATCCCTAGATTATTATTGTTATTATTACTATGGTTATCTATCTCCCCACCATTCATGTTACTCCTACTTCTCTTACCATTGCTGCTGCTTATTACACAATCATTCTCTTCTCCCCATGCCCTACACAAAAATTTATAAATAAAAACACATGAATTTTAGTTATGTAAGGATACATATATGCAGCCGCGGAAGAACTTCAAAAATCAAATTTTTTTCCCGAACCTTGATTTAATTTGAGGTAAAAAATAGCAAAAAAATTATTTAAGGATACATGCATAATTTTTATCCCGACTGTTTCAGAATCCTGGTTCCGCCACCATGTGGCATGGATATACGTACGAGTGTGTGTTTGTTTTAGCCTCTAGTTAATTATAAGAAGTTAAAAAGCAAATGAAATGAAAATAAGTCATACCATAGATTTATATGACTTGATCTTTGCAAGGAGAGAAGGTGGTTGGTACTAATATTGAAGTTGTCTTGCTTGGGTGAATCTGATGGTGGTGGTGCAAGAGATGATGAAGAAGGCACTGTAGTTGTTGTGAAGTTGCTGTTATTACTTCTTGGGCTCTGAATATTATTGTTGTGGCATCCAAAAGGAATCTGAGAAAGTGAGTTAGCTGTATAACTTGGAGGATCATACATCAACCCTATATTTGATAATCCCATCTCTATATGGTTATTATGATGACGATCCTCATACAATCCTCCTCCTTGGTTCAGCATCTTGGTTTCTGAAGAAACAAAAACAAGAAGATACTAAAGAGCAAATCTCGTAGTTTCGCACGGGTTATAAACCACTATTAATATATTTATGCATATGTTTAGAAGATCTAGGATATTATAATACTTGACATTTGAGGATATGAAGATATAAGAAAGAAAAGGAAGAAACAGGAAAGATAGATATTAGATGAAGGCAAGCAAGATATACCCCAGGAAAGCAAGAAAGCAGCCACTTTGTTGATTTTCTTTTTTCACCAGTTTTCTTGTTTTGTTAGCGGTTTAGTTTTACTTGCACTATAACATCATATACCTACCAAAAGTCCCTGTGTAGAAGAGGTTTAACAACAGTACAGTGGTGGTTTGTAATTTTGTATTTGTATAATGGGGCCTGGTGCCAGGGACGCTAAACATAACAAACAGCTTCTGGTTCGTTAGATGGAAAAATGGATGACTGAGATTTAAAAAATTTTCTAGTTGGATCGTAGTAAATGTCCGCGGTACGTGTAAACCTCTTGTAGGTACCGCTGACATTGTTCGCGGTATGGTTCTGTACACACCTACGTTTATTTTCTTTAAATAATATATATTTATTTACCATAATAATCATAATTTTTATATTTTTATTTATGTTAAGTTAAAACTTGTTATTTAAATTTTTCTAAAATTATAATTTTCATA
>PHNY01281551.1:2265-14598 GCA_003724115.2 Anethum foeniculum | reverse complement strand
ATTACTGTGGCAGTTCAGCAGTTCTGTAATGAACTGAGTAGCTATATGAGTAATATTTTGTTCGGTGATAATACACTCGTGGATACATTTCCGTTTGATAAATTACATATATATGTACACATATATTGAATGATAGGATCTAGAATATACTTTACGCAAACAAAAAAATGTATATGGACTAGTCTTCTGTCTGAAGCTTAATGTTGATATTTCCATTTCCTTCAGCTTTCAGCATCTGGAGCAAAAATTCATTCCATGTATCAATAGGACCTGGCAAGCACCAATGGACACAGTCTGCCAAGGTCCTATTCTCTTGTGGTGAGTGACCATAGTAATTTGGATGTCCATCGGGTCTTAACACCATTGCTTCAGTTGTATCCAGCAATCTGAATTTCAAGCCTCTACTTTCTGCTTCCTTTTCTGCTATCCTAAACTCGTCGACTTGAGTCATGTAGGATGCTAAATTATACCCGTCCAGCTTCATTTCTTGTTTCGTAAATGGATTTGTTCTTATACAGTTCCCTCCTTTATTCCAATCCCCATTCTCAAAATGTGACGGTGAATATGTCCTTAGGAATGTAATTCCTTTGTATTTGTCATTTCTCATGAGAGCCCGAAAGGCAGTTCGAAAGGCCATTTTATATCCGTAGTAATGAGGAACCTCTGTTATATTCTGTCTTTCGCACTTGAAGCAACCAACAGTTGTGTTATTCTCATAGTAAATGAATGGTCGAAAGAACCATTGCCCAGCAGAGAATATGACAAAATCCAGATCATCTACATGATCGGTCCAGGTCTCATCTGCCTCATCTAGATAGAGATTTAAGATATTGTTCCTAGAGAAACCACTAGTGTCAGCGTTCTGAAATTTAACTAGTAGAGGGGACCAAAGTGCTACTAATGTGAAGTTGTGAGATGGGTACAACCACCGTCTGAATCTCGTATCATTTACATTGGAGACATCAATAGGATTTGCTGCCTGAAATGTACAAATTAAATCTATTTATTTTTTTCAGGATATAAACCAGATTATGTATATCAAAGACTAGCAAAAATTGTAAGCAACTTGAGCTAATTTTTTATTCATTCATGTTTCTCACCATTATGGTTATGAAACCTATGTTAACAATCAAACTAATCAAGAATGCCTTTCTAGTTTCTATACCTTAATGTCATTGTGCACAACAGGCTGAAAAGAGAACAGGGACTTTATAGTAATTACAGAAGTTGTTGATTAATAATAGTATAATTATTGGAAGGACAGGAAAAAAGCTTGTGGGTAACTAGAAGTTGGTTCTATCTCATTTGTTTGCATTCTTTGTTGGTGTTAATGGCTGTCATTGTTGTCATATAGTTGTTGTTCCATGTGTATATAATATTCTTGCTAAGTAGGACCACATTGACTGTTTGATCTTTATTCTGCTTCTGTTAGGTTCACATATTTTATAGTTCTGGAGCTCTGAATTTGCATGATTATGCATTATGATACTTCTCTGAAACACCACATCAGCTTTAAACAAAAACTGTATCCCTCACCAACTCATTTCTATGCATAGCAGGCACATAGTTCATATCATGTGTCTATTACCTATTTACCTAACGAAGAAACCGATATTTATGAAAATTACAGAGAGAAAATGTTGCAGTACAGTACCTTTATTTACTGTTTGTAAATGGATCCTGTTACCATGTTTATATGCCTTGAGTAATATTTTACTAGTAATTTAGTAGTTGAGACATGATATTCTTGGATTGCAGATTAGGAATTCATGCAAATGAAATTCATATTGCTGTAGTGTTATTGAGAACTTACACTGGCTAAGAGGCACACCAGTGACTGCATTTGGTTTCGTCCCACAGAGTCTCCGACGAATGCCATAGTCTTTCCTGTGACAACATCCAAGAACTGGGATGCATTGAAACGAGGTAACTCACATTCATCAGGCTTCCATCTCCACTTCATAAACTCAGTGTCTGGTCTACCGAACTTCATACAATTCTGTCGTTGATCAATTTCGCACTTAGTTTCATCCGTGTAGTAAGGCCCGTCGGAACCTAGAACCCAATCTCCTCGAAACACATTACATACATGCTCAATTTCCACGCTTCTTGAACCATTATTGAACATTTCTAGTGCATGCAGGGGAGACAGAGGACTGTTTCGTAAATAAAGTGGTATTATGGTAAGAAAAAATACGGATAGGATTGGTAATATGAACTTCCTGGAGTTAGGAAGCTCAATAGCATAGCCCTTCATTCTGAAAATTAATTAAAAGGCTGAAAGTTTTTGATTAAGGGCTTTCTACCTACATATATGTGAAGTAATGTCAAGTGCTCTCAATGGAAGATGTTCCAAACTTTTCTTTATACTCATTTGCCCTTGCTACTTTGTGAACCTAAATTTGCCTTGTCATTATATGACAAAATTTAAAAATTAAAATTCTCACCGCTTCCCCTAAAGGAAAAATATTTATGGTGTGTTTAAATGAATGGTAGGCATATGGCTTAGCAAAAAATAAAGAAATTGGTAGGCATATGAGCTGGATACATGTGGCCAAACTGTATGTACTTACAGATAATATTGGTACAACATCTGAAACTCATTTTTTACACATTACTTGGATTGGATAAACTATTGTTACATAACGACCCCTATAGTTAATTTTATTAGTAGTATCTTTGAACTGAATGCTGACAAGGTTGCTGAGCAGTAACAGGACACACTGTTGTAAATAATATTCCTCTGTATCCCCCTAATCTTTTTCTTAAGGCCATGTTGAAACCGACAATGCTCAGAATTAAGATAATTTCCAGAATAATTGATACATAATCTGTATTACTGTTCCTAAAGCGACTTTCAGAAAGCTTGGATATGGAAATCAATATTGCTTTAGTTATGAACATAACTAATGTCATTTTCAGACGTATCATTTGCATCTGTCTTCTTTGGCTTGGCCAATAAAAAACTTACTTCAAATTATCATGACATGAGTAGAAGTTATTATTTGTATAGATGATATAACTGTAATTTCTTTTACAGCTTCAAACCAATGAATTTTTATCTTAATGTTTAATTTAGGAGTCATTTCTACGACACATTTCATACTGTACTTAATAAGTAACAAACGTATTTCTTGTATTCACGTAAAAAGAAATATAATAACAAATCGTATCATACTTATTAAATGTACGTATCTTTGTCATACATCCATAATCTTTAATTTAAAGTCAGCTCAGGTCAAAACTTGTTACTTGAAAAAAACTAGTAAGTTAATTATAATCTGTAAGTTGATTTTACAAGCTAGCAAGCCTTAATGTGTACCGACAATCCCAGTACTTTGTTAATTGACAATCCTCTAATGTAGTTTGAAGTTGAACAAAGTGTTTAGCTTTGCTTTTTTTTTTGGTGATTGTAGTGTTTGAACCACAAGATGCATCTTAATATTATAGATAAGCAAGTTGTGTTTATATAATGCATAATACGCAGAGTGGTTGGCAGTGTATCATAATTGACTAAAGAACATGCACTTAAACAGAAGCAAGTATCATGGACTAGTGTTTGATGAGATGCCTTTGCTCCTTTTAACAGCTCAATGGGGATGGACGAACCCCAACAATCCATTTGTTTTTCGAATATCATTGTAAAAATACAAAACCATTCCCGGTCGGAGACACCGGAGTTTCATTATTCATTTTATGTATGGATTGCCAGCTTATCAGAGTTATATCTTACATGTACTTTCGATTAAGCAACAATTTCACGCAACCAAAATCGAACTGGAATAAATACATGCATTCAGAAATACAATTTATAAACATGCCGAAAATCGAACTATTATGGTTGAACTATCAAAATATTATTTGCATTATAGTGGCATTGCACAAAATAAAGTAAATTGGTAGTTGTAGTGCCAGGAGAAAGTAATCTAAAGCTGCTTTAGATTTATTCTTGGGAAAGAATTGAAATGCCTTTTCTGATTGTTCATCATTATGAAGTTGATGAGTTATCTACTTTAGTAGTATTATGCACACAATTATTGATAATACTAATAGTAGTAGTTGCTAGTTTATGATTAGCTTCACTAATACTACAACACTTGCATTACTAGATTACTTTAAAGAAAAGATTGACTCTGTCCATGTGAATTGTGATTTTGTTGTATATCGAAGGTGTAACCTAATCAAATTAAACATATCCGGTATACCGCTCAGAAAATAAGATTCCGACACCATAAATATACACAAATTTTATCTTTATTCCAAGACTACAAATTGTGCTATTCGAGAAAGTTTTGCCAAAGCACAGAGTTGAAAGATGTTAAGGGGAGTATTTAACATGTAACAGTGACTAAATAATTGTGATCAAGACTCCATTGGATTGTAGTAGTAAGGACGGAGTCAAATCATACTACCTTCATCATTGTCTCATCTTTAACCTTCTTTCTTTTCAAAATAAGATGCCACCTTTGTTTCTTAACCTTTCCCAAAAGGCATCTTCCACCAACTTTTAATGTAAACTTTCAAATAATTATACAGGTAACCATCTTCATTAATTTGAATAACCGTCTTGATTGTGAGTTTGAATTTCATGGCTCCTGTCTAAGATGTCATTAGCAAGAGATTAAATTTGAATCATGTCAAGTTCGATAAGGAGATGATAGTAGTGCACATAAATTTGTAGGTTGCTTGGATTAATCATTATTATTATTATTGTTTAATAATCAGTGGGCAAGATGTCAATATTTGAAAGCAAAATTTGGATTGATCTTCATCTTCTCAATCACTGAACTGGCAAAATTGACTTGTGGACCAGTCCTACTAAAATACTCTATAATTGACGAATCAATACGATTAATAATACTCCACCATTTGATTATAATGTGTAGATGCCACTCATTTATATTGTGGCGTAATGCCTTTCTATCTTGTTAGATTTCTTGTGTGTATTTCATTGAATTTATTAGTTGGTATACAACGACAATTGCATAAACAAAAAGTCGAAAACGAATTACTCTTCTTTGGTGGAATGAGCACGATTTTTCTTTCTATAATGACACACTTATTTTAGGAACATATCCGAGTATGTAAGAATAAAAAATATAAAACTCAGTCTGGGTAGCTCAGCTGGTTGAGGCCGAGACTTTAAGGGCTTACTACCCCAACGTAGGTTCGATTCCAAGTGATCGTCCGAATTTAAGTAGAGGGTTCTGATGGTGGGATGATGTGCTAGTCTATTCAGGATTAGTCAAGATGCGCGTAAGCCGATACAGATACCTGATTATAAAAATATATATAAATATAAATATCAGGAACTCACTCTGGGAGCTGGGGGAGAATACGACCACTCGAAACGATAAGACTTACTGTACGTAGAGTAACTTAATTTACGTAAGTGCCAGAAGATAAGGCTGCCCTATAAGCAGCAGCCAAACACTGAGAAAACGTCGAATACATAGGAACCCCATCTCTTTTGTCCACGATTCTCCATGTCCCACTCGATGCTGCCCATGTCGGCTTTCAACTACGTTTCATTTTAGCCCTCCAATTCGTTATCCCAATTCTACCTTTCCAACAATAATTTATCATCCTAATTTCTTAAACAATGTAGCATATGCTTGATATCTTTGGAATTATTACACTGATAATTGATATGTACATGTCTCACTTCACTATTTATAATCGTACAGGTGAAAATTTTGAATTCCGTAATTGTTTTGGGGTTAAAAAGCAAAGCACTGATGAAGTGAATAAAAACATACAAACAGCAGATCAAACAGTTTATATAGTACATTCTCCTGTTGACCCCTTAATATCTTGTCCTCATATCTGCGTATTTAATACAACAAGGATATAATACTTGGCCCCCCTACATAACTTTTATGCAACAATACAATTCAGGTAAAAAGAGCCTCCATTCAGTTAGGGGGGGTTAAATAAAAATCAAATGATACAAAAGAATGGAATATTTCCAAGAAACACAAAGCCTATTTGATCCTATCTTTTCTCTGTTTTTGTGGTAGATTTTCCCTGTATGATCTCCAGTTTTCAGTTTTAAACATCTGAAGCAAGAAATCACTCCATGTATCGATTGGTCCCGGCAGGCACCAGTGCACACAATCGTTATACAATGTAACATTTTCATTAGGCCAGTGACCATATCTACTAGGATGTCCGTCCGGTCTCAATAACATTGCTGGTGTTAAATCTAATAACCTGAATTTTTTACCGTTTTGCTTAGCCACTTTCTCTGCCGCCTTGTACTCCTCGAGCTGTGTCATATACAGTTCCAAATTCAATCCTTCCAAACTTACCTGGCTGCTCCGATAAGGTTTTTGCCTATTACAATTTCCCCCGGCATTCCACTCTCCACCTTCGAAATGCATTGGTGCGAAAGTTCTTAGAAATGTGACACCCTTGAAGTTTTGTAAGCTATTAATTGCTTTAAAAGCCGTTCGAAAGGCTTTTCGATATCCATAAGTCATTGGATGATCGGTAACATTATCAAGCTGACAGAATCGACAACCGATTATTTTCTTCTTTTCAAAGTATATCCCCGGTCGACTAAACCAATGACCTGCATTGATGATGACATAATCGAAATCTTGAATCCCAGACGTCCATTTTTCATCAAATTCATCAAGATATAGATTGAAGAGACCCGTGTGGGTTGGTCCATCAGCGCTTGCTTGATCAGCTTTGACTAAAAAAGGCGACCAAAATGTTGCAAGGGTGAAATTGTAATCAACATACTTCCACCTTTTAAAATTTTCATCTGGCGTATATGAATCATCTACAGGGTATACAACCTGAAAAATATCATCCGAATAACATTTTAAATGTTGTGACAACACTTGATGCATTTGTTTTCTTAGTAAAAATTATGCAAAAAACAATATCAACAAAACCAACTTCACTCCCCAATAGGTGGTTTTAGTAGCTAACACGACACTGAGAATATGATACAGTAACATGCATTATTCGATCTAATATACTCAACTAACCAATCTAATCACCTGCAAAATTATGTAATTTGTTCATGAGATGTTGCTATGCTGAAAATATAATGAGAAAATTACAGTCACAAATATTTTTGATTTGTCAACACAATCACATGAACAGATTCGTCCTTGGAATCATGGACAACAAATAATGATACACGGATACCCTATTATGCATATGAGTGCATATGGTCACAAGCTCACAGCTGTAACTGGCAAGGTGTAGACAAACAGTAGAAAGAAGGCTATAGTGCGTTGAGGGATAAGCAGAGCAAGGAGCCCACTTGCCAGGCTTGCAAGGAGTACCATAATAAAAATTACTACTTTATTAGTATTATTACATTCCTGACTTGAAAACAATTTTTTATTGCCTTCCGTACTTCATCAAAAAAAACATTAAAACGATATCCTCATAGAGGTTTAAAAAAATAGCATACCAGGAGTTCCCTTTTCAAAACAAGGTATTATGAACCATGTTAATCCAACAAAATGCCAGGAAAAGCAGATCTGGTCTTGTAATTAAAAAAATCTTATATAACATCCCAAAATACCTAGCCCTATGCAATTCAAAGAGAGGAGACATCAGACATGATCTAAAGATCTTATTCGTTGCACAAAACTCTCAAGCAGTTAAAAGTAAAAAAATTCCGGCATTCTTTTCAAATGTTTGAACTCGTAACAATGACACTCAACAATGATAGACACAGTGACATAGATGATAGCCAAATTGATCAATAATATTAGTAAGAAAACAAATCAGATGAATTATTAGTTTGATTTGATTTGTCTATTCCAGCCTATTAGTTTTTGTACGTATAAGGGGCAAACACCCTACCACTTCCTTTTTCTATTAATTATAATTCCTGCATGTGCATGTCTTCGATATAATCCTTTTCATCCTCTCAATAATGGAGATCCCAGATTCTGATTTCTGATTGCCACCAAAGTTTGACAGTGTGCAATATATGTATAGTAATTCCTTCTTACACATTTTCTTTTTATTATTAGCATGTTAGATCGTTGAATGATATTATATAATCTTGCGAAGTAAATAGAGAGCAACAAGCATAAAAGAAGTTATACTCCCTCCGTCCCAGCAGGTTCTTTAGGAGGGCTTGACACGCATTTTAAGGCTTATAAAAAGTACAGTTTTATAAATTTTTTTGGAATTTTTTTTTCTGTATAAAAATATAATAGTTTAACTTTTATTCCAAAAAAAATTTAAAAATAAATTATGGAACTATATTTTATAATAACCTTAAAATGCGTGTCGAGTGCACGATTCCCAACGTAAAGAACCTGATGGGACAGAGGGAGTATACGTTAATAAATCACGTTAATAAATCACATCAGTTTCAGTTCAAAGCTTAGATTTGACGTAAGAAAAAAAATCAAAAATAAACAATCATTTGCAGAACATTCAAAATCTCGCGCAATTTGTAGAACGTTCAAAATCTCACAGCTGTATGCATGATATAGTGAGTCAGTGACTAATTAGTACTTCTTGTGTGATACGTAATGTCATTCTCAAATGGTAAAAGTCAGTAGCATGGATGTATGGACGAACCGCTCAACCGCATTAACCGCTTGCAACCGAACCGTGTTTTGCGGATAATCGCGAAATGCGGGTTGGTTGCGGATGAAAATTTTAGTAATCGCTTATTTGCGGTTTGGATGTGGTTTTATATTTTAGAAAATCGCAAAACCGCAACCGCAAACCGCCAAATATATATTTATAATAAAATATATTTTATAATATATAAACTAATAAGTAAACACATTTATTTTGTTAATTTTTCTAATATTTAATATTATAAGATTAATAAATTAACACTACTTTTGTTATGACTTAGACCTAATCCATTACTTCAAGTCCAATTAGTCAATTAATTACCCTCTCAAGTCTCAAACTCTCGCTGCGCTACATTACATTATTTTTTATTAACAGTGTTAGGACAGGAACAGCAGAATAGCCAAGCACCGGAGTTTGAAGGAGTCATGCAATTTATATTAATTTTTACTCATTAGCCGGACACTTTGTATTTTATATCTTTAAATGTTAACTTATTAAGCAACTGGAACTTAAATTTATTAATGTTTTTTTTTTGTGATTCCTAATATTTTATATTAAGTGGTTGAACCGCAAACCAAACCGTAATAACAGCAAATTCGCAATCGCAATTGATGCGGTTAATCGCAACCGCAAATCGCTCTTCACGATTTGGTTCGACTTTTACCCTAAAATCGATCTGATCCGAACCGCGTACACCCCTAGTCAGTAGTAATATCAGATTTTCATATCCAGAATGCAATGCAGGGTAGTACATTTTTTGCTAATTGATTAGCCACGTACCCGCTAGGAGTCAAACTCTTAATCTCTCGTAAAGGGGACAAGAGCTCAACCACTGTACCAACCCTATATTGGCTATGCAGGGTAGTTCTTATGATTGCTTCATCAGTGTTAACAATCGATCGGGAGGGTACAAGTTTCAAAGGGAGCTGAATTCATGGTTCATACCATCATTCTCTTTTGCGCTTACTTTCTCATCTTCAAATTCTTTCATTCATTCTCATATTTTATTAACAAATCTCCCCATTCTGCATTTCAATAATAAAATAATACAAAAATCGTATGTTTATATTAACTTAGTATTAAAATGTAACATTATTATTATTTCACCGATTTTTTGATAATTTTGGTAAACTGTAACCTATACTCCTATAAACTAAAGAGGCAAAAAAAAATATAATTGTGGCAGTTTTAAATTTAGTATTCTTTATGATTTGACAGATAAAACAGGGGTTGCTGGAGCACGACCGACTTGGTAGAAATCTCTGACTGGGTTTGTCTAATGCTGAGGAAGTATCTGTTGACTTTAACAGCTTAATTACCGCTGAACCACAACTTGAAGACGGGTACAAGGGGAGGTGGTCTAGCTGCCTAGCTCTTACTTCAATATCCTAGCTCTATTTTAAATGTTCTACAGTCACCCTCTAAATAAAGTTCTCAAAAAGCTTCATTTTTATCTTCTTCACTTTGCTATCCTCATGAACCGTGGGCCTAAACAGTTTGCAATTTTAAACAATTCATATCATATATAAAAATTTTGGGAAAACAAGATGAATGCAGAGTCCAAAATAAAAATTATCGGATTAACAATTTCATAATTGACCAATATCTCCCTCGTTCTTTTAGGAGAGGTCGAGAATTTCAAAGTAACCGTGTGAATATGTAAATATTTTTTTTAAAATTATTTTTTTATGGCATGAAAACCGGATACAAGAATATTAATTTGTAAAATCATATTTGAACTTGAGCAAACTCTAGGGGTCTAATCATTCACGTGCACATCAACTCAATAATCAGTGCAATAAAATTTGAACTGCAGGTATGAATATAATAATATAATGATTCTTTTGGCTTCATAATTCACCTAATCTTAGAAGAGAACTACATGCTGACTTTACTAACTATAGTAGGGTTAACCTAATCCAATTGACTAGTCATAGCTTAGGAGTATGTCATATGTGTATGATGAACAGTTGTTAAATATATGTACATGTAAGTATATGTTGTTAATGTATGCATGGTTGCGTGAAATGATAAGCAATAATATATGGTACGTACCCGTGACAACATACACATCAAAGACTGCATTTGATTCCTTCCGACGGAATCTCCGACGAATGCCAAAGATTTTCCTCTAACAATTTCAAGAAACTGGTACGGATTAAATATCGGAAGTTCACAACCATCCGGCTTCCATCTCCACTTCATGAATTCTGAATCGGGCCTACCATATTTCATGCAATTCTGATGTTCATGAATGGCCCAACATGTTGTGTTTGTATAGTACGGTGCATCGGGATTCGGAATCCATTCTCCGGAGAATATGTCGCATTTTTCATGTTCGGTTATAGTGATGGAATCGACGGCGGAGTGAGTGGTCGGAATATGAGATTCCGGTGAAGTTTTGGACAAAGTGGAGGGTGTGGAGGAGGATGGTTGGAAAGGGTAGTATAGAGGAACGAGGGTGAGGAGTAGTAGGGTTGCGGCTAGTAATATTATTACATTCGGGATTTTTTGTATATTTGTATTTCTTAAACCGAAGGGATTTTCGGTTGGTTGGGATTTCATTGCCAAACAAACACTGTGTGTATGTGTGATGGAAGAAGAGAGGGATAGATAGATTTTGTGGTGTGAGGGAAGAAGAGAGGGGTGGAGGGATAGATTAGTTTGTGATGAACAAGGGTGATAGACACAGACTTGGCATATATGGGCGTCTGATATGTTCAACAGTTCAAGTATTGGTTGATTTTAATACACACAGACTTGGTATGTGTAATGTGGGTGATGTTTGGCAGTATAATGGTGAAAATTTCCCAGCTTATATATATATGACTATTTTCTTTGTACCAAAAGGCGTAACATGGAAACTATACCATATGATTCTTTTATATTGGAGTACTTCTTTTTAGAATTTTTATAATGTATCTCAATCTGCCTACAGAATAGAGATAACATAAAAATACTTTTTTTTAGTAAAGTTGAATGATTTTATTTATTTCCTTAACCATCGTGCCTTTCGTAAACATGATTACAAATATTAGTGTTATTATGGGAACAGTTTTGTTAAATTGGGATTCTTACCACTTTAGCAGCACTTTTATGGAGCAAATATGGAAGAGAATCTATCCTCCCTTTGTTGTGATGTTCTTTTTAGTGCTCTATTTGGGAAACGGAGGAAGCTTCGGCCTTCCACTGTGACTCTGTCCTACCCATAATAATCAATATATATAAAGTAATAGTAAAAAAATTGATTAAAATTATTGGACCCGTTAATATTTAGCGTATACGGTGAATATTTAGAAAATATAGTGGATTCATTTAATTTTATGTTTATAAAAATTATTATTTTTGGAATAAAAATATGACAAAATGCTAAAAAAAAAAAAAAAAGCTTAAGAGATGATTAGGACTATGACTGTATGTATTTTATTCTCTCTTTTAAAGTTTCTTTTTGTTTTCCTAATTTAGCTTATGAAAAGAATGACGAAATTTGAAAATTTCTCGTATTCGTTTCCTTGAAAAAAAGATATCTCATATTTGTTCCTAAATTCAATTCATATGTAAAGGTCCAATTCTGCTATATTTCAGGTCAATCGACAATAAAACAATCTAGTAGAATTTTACGTTATAATTTAAAAATTACTTAGTATTACTCAAAAGTTAAAGTAGCATATAACTTGTGGTCTATTTGTTAATAATAACATATTTAAACACATGATCGATGTATAATCCTTGGGTGTGTCGGTGTTAAAACTAAAATGAGTT
>PHNY01281527.1:7318-25794 GCA_003724115.2 Anethum foeniculum | reverse complement strand
GAAACCCTGAAAGTCTTTAAACCTTATTCTTCACTGAGGCATGAACATGTTAATGAACTTCTTTCAGTGACTTGTAGTAGACTTCAAAACTTCTTCTAATGTTTTGATTCTTTGTATTTGCTTTATCTTCATTTCTTCCTGATTTCTGTGTAGACGTAGTATTATTTACCTGTCATATTCTAGTGTTGAGTTATCAAGTCTTCGTGTTCATACAGCTTTGCAATCTCACCAACAAAGAGGTTTTAACCAACCTCTCCTTAAATGCATTGCTGGAAATGAGTGTGACCAAGGGGAAGTTTATCAGGGGATTTGTGGAGATCACTCAGGGGGTGGCTCTTTGGCGCACAAAGTTTTGTGACAAGGTTATTATTAGCCTACGCTTTAGGAGGATGCCTTCCATCATGCCAGTGTCTGTGATAAATGTCAAAGGTACGCAAATTTTTCTCATAAACATGCTACTTTACTTACTTCATTAGTTAGACCTTGTCCGTTTGCTATGTGTGGGTTTGACTTGATTGGAGAACTTCCTAAAGCAAAGAGAGATGTAAAGTATGCGGTGGTAGAAGTGGACTATTTCACTAAGTGGGCTAGAGCAAAGCCTTTGGCCACTATAACTGCAAAGAGGTTGAGGGATTTTATTTATCGGGCTATTGTGTGTCGTTTTGTAATTCCTTATAAGTTGATCTCTGATAATGGGAAACAATTTGATAGTAAAGAGGTTAGGGCTTTGTGACAATCTCAAAATAGTGAAAGGCTTTTCAGCGATTAGTCTGTCACTATCCACTGAGGTTAGGGCGTAGTCTGTCATCAGACTAATGGGCAGACAGAGGCTATCAACAAGATTATCAAGCATACACCGAAGGCTAAGCTAGAGGACAATAAGGGGAATTGGTCGGAGGAGTTGCAAATGTGTTATGGAGCTACAATACTACGCCTAGAACTACAACTGGAGAAACGCCTTTTCTTTAACTTACGAATGTGAAGCTATGGTACCTATAGAGCTAGGAGCTGGATCTTTTCGTAGAGATCATTGCAATCCCGAAGTTAACGAAGTCAATCATAGGCTTTATTTGGATATGGTTGAAGAAACGAGAGCACGTACTCGGATGAAGTTGGCCGCTTATCAACTAGGCATTACAACATGAAGGTAAAGGCTAGAACTTTGAAGGTATGTGTAAAACATAATGTAACGTAATATGTAATAGAGGGAATATAACTCAACATAAGATAAGAATCAGGAAAATAATATTAACTATGAAGCACGGAAATCTATAAGATTAAATACATGATAAATACAAAGAATTAAAACATGGAATTGAAACTTGAAGTCTGTTACAGAATCACAGAAAGAAGTTTGTTAATACGTTCAAGCCTCCGTGAAGAATAACATATCAAAAGTCAACATGTTACAAGGAAATGAATTGATTTGAAGTATTGTAGATCACAGGATTTCAGTGGAATGAAGAAATGAAGACGCAAAGGACAATATTAACTTAACAATGGTTTGTAAAGTTCATAATACGAAGACTTGAGAGCGGAACTTGTCTTCTGTGAACCAGACCAATTGCACCAGGTGTTAGTGATCCGTGAAGGGAAACTAAGTATTATAATTCGAAGAATTTTTGAGTAGGTTTCATATTCGAAAAGAATGTTCAAGGTTTAAATACAAAGAATTGAAGATTGGAAGACTGACAGTGGTACAGTTCAAAGTTTACGGGAACTTGATTTGTGACTTAAAAATCAACCAAGTACCTTATTCAAGGCACTTTGGTCGAGCCCTAGCTTATAGAAAGGAAGTTTGGTCGAGTCCTAATGTTTCAAGCCAAAAAAACTAAGTCAAAGATCTATACATGGTAGTATGGTCGAGCCCTGGACTTGAAGATAAACTTGCCTAAGTACTAAAGCTTCTACAAAGGGGATAAGTCGAGTCCTAGACTTATAATAGGACAACTGGTTGAGTCCAAGCTTAACCAAGGTGACTTGGTCGAGTCCTGGAGGTTTTGAATAAAACTAAGTTATGGATTTTCTATAAAGAACCTGGTCGAGCCCTAGATTGTCTAGAAGAGTGAATTTGGTCGAGTCCCAGCCCTTTGACATCAAAATTGTTATGCAGCAATTCAAACGTGTGGTTACAAGTGTACTACCTGTCCAAATGAATTGAAGTCTACACAAATAGACATAAGTTAATTCACTTCTGTTAATCATCTTCTTCATCTGCCAACTACAAAATACGAGAGCTCCATTGAAGGCCCTCTTTATTTCACAAGCTTGTATTTGTATTGTTGAATTTATTGTAGCTAATCATTATTGATTAGAGTGTAGCAAACTCAATGTTTATATTAATAAGACAATATATTCCTCGAACTTGTTTGCGGTTAATTTGATTCCGTACCTTAACGAATAACTTGTTTAAAAATCAAATTATTTGTGAGTATCGTATTCAACCCCCCTTCTACGATTTTGAGACCTAACAATTGCTATCATAGCTTGTTAATTGACATACAAATCAAGATTATGTGATTTAGACCAAACAAACAAGTTATTGAAAATTTCTCGTAATTTTTTAACTTTTAGAATTTTCAATTCTTTAAATTTTTAAACCTTAAAAAAAAATTATTCCGCCAAGAAAATGAGTACCCAGAAGACCGGTAGTATTAAGGTTCCTCCATTTGACAAAGACAACTACAACTTATGGAAAAGGAAGATGACCCTGTTTCAACTCCACTTTATGTTGGAGTTTTACAGAATGGCCCGTACATACCCATGGACGTAATTCCCGAATCAAGAACTACTACTAGAGTAAGGATCCTAAGAACTTCTACTCCTAAGGATCCATCCAGATACACTGATGCTGATAAGGAACTCATGAGGTTGGATATGAGTCTTTAACTCATCATAGTGGAATCCACTGACATGGATATGAGTCATCAAATCATGAGTTGTGTAAGTGTAAATGAAATATGAGATACAATTGAACTACTAATGGAGGGCACATCAAAAGTGAAGGAAAACATGTTGGATATCCTGATGTCTCAATACGAAGCTTTCAAGTCACAGCCCCGAGAAAAATTATCTTCAATTTTTTAAAGATACACCAAGCTGTTAAGCGAGTTGTATTGAAGGGAAGACTTATCCTCTTCGTGAGACAAACAGGAAGTTCATGTTGACTCTATAGTTCTATCTCGAACAAAAGAATACATCCATCAGAGAGAGAGAGTTGATTTTATAACCATGCCCCTAGATGTAATTTATGGCAAATTGAAGACATATGAGTTAGAACAAAAACAAAGAGCTATAATCTATGGCCCTGTTTCTGTAGACACAAAGACCACAACACTTGTTAAAACCACTGCTCTAGTGGCTCATGAACCTGAAACTTCTGATGTAAAGGTTGCATCCCCTAAAGCTGAAAAGGAACTGGTAATAGCTGAAATAGTAATTGACCCTGAGGAAGAAAGTGAGTTTTACACTCCAAAGGAACTTCAAGAGTTAGCTGATGAGTTGATGGCTTATATGGCTTCCAGATGCAAGCATGTACTTTTCAGGGAAAATGCCAATAACGAAACCAAGAGCTCTATAGGGAGATATCCAAAAGGAAGCTATTCATCAGGGACCAGCTCAAGAGGAGGATACAAATTAAATTGGGTTGACCGGAGCAAGACAAGATGCTATAACTACAATGAACTCGGGCATTTCGCATCTGATTGCAGGAAGCCTTAAGAAGCAAACAACAAAAAAAGAGACATATGAAAAGAAGGAAACTTATAAAGATCTAAGGAGGCAAATGAGAAGCAGAAGCAAAAGCTGAATGCAATGATAGCCAAGCACAAGGGAAAAGCTTACATAGCTAAAGGAAAGAGCTGGGATAACACTGATTCAGATGAAGAAGAAGAGTATAAAAATCTTGCACTTATGGCAGACTCTTCAGAGGAATCGCCTCGATCATCTCAGGTTCCTATTCTAACTACTATTGACAAGTCAAATGATGAGTATAAATCTATTGTTCAAGATCATAGTGTAGAACTATTTAACATTCATACAAGCATGCTAGCATATGAAATGGAAAATGCTAATTAAGTTCAAAAGGTCACTAAACTAGTATCTAAAAGTGAAGAACTAAGCTTGCTTGTAGTTTCTGTAGATGATCTTAAAAGAAGAATGAATACTTAGAAAGTAAGGTCAAGTGCAATTCTGAAATAGAAACTATCCTTAGAAATCAGATTGTTGAGTTAGAATTAAAGTTAAAAGCTTTTCAGAACTCTGCTAAGACGGCTAAGGAGATTATAGATAATCAAGAGCTTAGCACAAAAGTAGCTATAGGTACTTCAGTAAGAAACATATTGGTACTTCAGAGACTCCATTATTTGTCAAAAAAAGGTACCATATGTTGTCAAGGACGTCGAATCTCCCGTATTAATAGATGAACAAAGTTTACTAATTAAGGAAGAGTTTCTTGTTGAGGACTTGAAGAAGAAGAAGTTAGAGGAATCCCTTAATATACCTAAGGTTTCAGTTAAAAATGTACAATCTAAAACTGAACAAGGTACCAAAGTGGAAAAATAAGGACCTGAATCACTTAAGAAAACATATAAAATTGAAAATCCTAAAACTGAATAAAGTGCTAAGGTTAAGTCTAAGAAAAACAGGAATGGGAAAGTAGGTATTAATAAAAAGAATGATTTTGCATCTTCCCCGTCTGTACTCTAGAAAATTATGTAATAACTGTAAGTCTACTGGACATCTTACACATGCATGTACCAAGATTAAAGTAGAATCTGTTGCATCTTCTAGTATGCCTGCCATGCCTAGTTTTCATGAGCCCTGTGGCGTAGCTGGATGCATGCCATGTGCTTTTCTTACCATGTCTGAATTTTTTAATCATATCCTGAAAATCCTAGAACTTGCACTGACACTAAGACAAACATGAGTAAAGAGCACGTAAAGGCGAAGACTGTAGTACCTCCAAATGTTAGGAAGGATACACATATCTCTAAGTCTAATGACACCCCTGTCAAGACTAACACTGAGAATGAAATAGTCAACATGAAAGTTAAGCATGTTAAGATTGTTTCAAATGTTGAACCTGTTATAACCCCCAAACCTTCAGGACCCAAACATGTTTGGGTACCAAAGTCTTCTTAATCAATTTGTGATTGGAGGGTAAGGTATGAAAGCAAAAGATCATGTGGATTCTGGACAGCGGGTGTTCAAGGCACATGATAGGAGAAAAGTCCATGCTCACAAATGTGGTTGTGAAAGCTGGCCCGATAGTTACCTTTGGAGATGATAACAAAGGATTTACTACGGGATATGGCAATTTGGAAATCGGGAATGTCATTATTGAAAACATCTCTCTTGTGGAAGGATTAAAGCACAATCTTCTTAGTATCAGTCAATTTTGTGATAAGGGATACAATGTAGATTTCAGAAAGGAGAAGTGTTTAATCTCATATAGGAAAGATGAGAAGCTTGTTTTATAGGGAGTGAGAAAAGGTAATATGTTCGTAGCTGACTTGAGTTCTTCCTATGATGGAGAAGTGAGGTGTTTCTGTAGCAAAGCTTCATCAGAACTAAGTTGGTATAGCATAAAAAGCTTTCACACTTGAATTTCAAGACAATGAACTCTTTGGTAAAGAGCGAGTTTGTGAGAGGTCTATCACAGATGGAATTATGTTAAGAAGGACTCTGTGAAGCATGTGAAAAAAGGAAGTCGAGGAAAGAATCACACAGAAGCAAGGAAATGACAAGTATTACTGAACCTCTTCAGTTGATCCACATGGTTTTATTTGGTCCAGTCAATGTTCTGTCAGTATCAAGGAAAAGATATGCTTTAGTGATTTTTGATGACTACTCCAAGTACATGTGAGTGTTGTTCTTACATTCAAATGATGAAGCACCACAAGTTATCGTTGATCACATAAAGAAGATTGAGTTAGAAGATGATTTGCATGTACGTAAGATCAGATCAGACAATGGAACTGAATTCAAGAATGCAGTTCTAAATGATTTTTATACATAAAAAGGCATCTCGAGATAGTATTCACCACTGAGGACTCCATAATAAAATGGAGTGGTTGAAAAGAAGAATCGTACTTTGGTTGAAGTAGCAATACTATGCTTAGTGAATCTAAACTTCCTACCTTTTTCTGGGTTGAGGCAGTCAACACAGCTTGCTATACTCAAAATCGTACCCTGATTAACAAAGAACATGAGAAGACTCCGTATGAGATAATGGCTAACAAGAAACCATCACTGAAATACTTTCATATGTTTGGAGCTAAGTGCTTTGTGCTTAAGGAAGGAAATGAGCATCTAGGGAAGTTTGATGCTAAAGCTGAAGAAGGCATATTTCTTGGCTATTCTCAGGAATCTAAGGCATACAGGGTTTATGTGATTGCTGATCAGAAGGTGATTGAAAGCCTTAATGTAACATTCAATGACACCAAACATGCAAGCCTGCAAAAGGAAAAGGATTCTGAATCTCTGGAATTTGAAAATCTTTCAGATTATCCTTTAGATGAAGAAGAACCTGATATTGCTCATGTTATCAATGTCAATGAAAATGACAATTATTCTGGTACAAGTAGTGAAAGTGGTGGTAATTCAGATCAGACATGTAGTGCTACTAGATCCACTGATCAAATTACAAAAATCTACTAGTCATGAAGGCAGCAACTCAGGGGGAGCAGGAGATGGACCTACTATACACACTAAACATAATGATGAACAAGGGGAAACATCAAGATCATATATGCGAAGACAAAGGGTTTGGAACAGAGACCATCCATTTGAATTGTTCATTGGTGATCCTGACTCAGGAGTGAGAACTAAACGGGCCTCACAGAATGAATGTCACTTTTCAGGGTTTCTTTCAAATGGAGCCTAAGAAACTGGATGAGGCACTTGAAGATCCATATTGGGTTATTTTTATGCAAGAAAAACTCAATCAGTTTGAAAGGCAAAAAGTTGGGAAGAAAGTACCCAGACCTAAAGACAAATCTGTCATGCGCACTAAATGGGTATTCAGAAACAAACTGAATGAAGATAGCATTGTGACGAGAAACAAGGCCAGACCGGTGCAAAAGGTTATTCTCATGAAGAAGGAATAGATTATGATGAAACATATGCACCAGTAGCTAGACTTGAGGCCATTAGGATGTTTCTGACATTCGTTGTACATTCAGACTTCAAGGTTTATCAAATGGATGTGAAGAGTGCATTCATGAACGGGAAGTTAGAAGAAGAAGTGTATGTTGAACAACCTCCAGATTTTGAAGTTCCTAATTTTGTGGATTTTGTGTACTTTCTATTTAAATCTCTCTATGGATTCAAGCAAGCACCAAGGACATGGTATGACACACTCTCAAAATTCTTACTTGAAAATGGTTTTACTAGAGGTGTTATAAATAAAACTCTTTTTCATGAAATGCATAAATCTGATATGATATTAGTTCAAGTTTATGTTGACGATATTATATTTGGTTCTCTAATGATGATCTTTGCAAGAGATTTTCTAAGCTAATGTAGATTAAGTATGAAATGAGCATAATGGGAGAGTTAAACTTCTTTCTTGGACTTCAAGTGAATCAAAGGAAAGATGGAATATTCATTTGTCAATCTAAGTATATCAGAGATCTTCTCAAGAAGTATCATCTAGAAGATTCATCTCCGGCAAAAACCCCTATGCCAACTGCCACTAAGCTTGATCAGGACAAAACTGGTAAGAAAGTTGACATCACAAGCTATATGGGTATGATAGGCTCATTATTATATCTTACTGCAAGTAGGCTAGATATTATATTTGCAACATGCTTGTTGAACAGATTTCTAGGTATCTTAAGGGGACACTAAATCTTGGTATTTGGTACCCTAAAGGTACAGGTTTTGACCTTGTTGGCTATACAGACTCAGATTTTGCAGTTTGTAAGATTGATCGAAAAAGTACTTCAGAAAGTTGTCAATTTCTTGGGAGAAGATTAGTGGCCTGGCATAGCAAGAAGCAGCACTTAGTACCCACTTCAACTGCTAAAGCTGAATATATGGCTGCTGGAAGCTGTTGTGCTTAGATCTTGTAGATGAGGAACCAACTCTAAGACTATAGACTACTGATGTCAAAGATTCCAATATTCCGCGACAACACAAGTGCCATAGCAATCTCCAAAGAATCAAAACATGGAATTGAAGCTTGAAGTCTGTTACAGAATCACAGTTAGAAGTTCATTAATATGTTCCAGCCTCCGTGAAGAATAACATATCAAAAGTCTACATGTTACAAGAAAATGAGTTGATTTGAAGTATTGTAGATCACATGATTTCAGTGGAATGAAACAATGAAGATGCAAAGGGAAATATCAACTTCACAGTGGTTTGTAAAGTTCATAATGTGAAGAACTGAGAGCGGAACTAGTCATCTGTGAACCAGAAAAATTGTACTAGGCGTCAGTGATCCGTGAAGGGAAACTAAGTAATCATTCGAAGAAATGTTGAGTAGGTTTCGTATTTGAAAAGAATGTTCAAGGTATAAATACGAAGAACTGAAGATTGGAAGAGTGACAGTGGTACAACTCAAAGATTAACTTTTATAAACTAGGGATGATAGAGCATAGAGGCGTGGTTCTGGCTATTGCTCCTCTACAATTAAAAAAGTGAGGTGGAGTGCGGAAGTTTTAGAGGCGGCAGCATATTACTGTTAGGGTGGCAATGTGAATTGGCTACATGAAAGTGGTAATGGAGAGTGATGCCTTACTAATGGAGTTTACTGGCTGCTCTATATACAAGACGTCGATGTGGTACTTGGGATGATACCACCCAACAGTGTCACGGTGACAATGTAAACGGGCTAAAGGAAAGCGGTAATGGTGAGTGATGCCATAAATGTAGTTCAAACTTTAGAACGTGAATTGGAGGGGTTAATTCCTCTATTTTGTATAGGTTTCCCCCAATCATTTTAGCTTTGGCCAAGTTTGATTTGATTCATTTGAGTTAATAATGTGATCTGCGCTCAAAAAAAGAAAAGAAAAACTACACGAATTGAGTAGGTGCATGCGTAACAGGTTTAGACTGTAGAATATACTGAACCTACAAGAAGCCAAAAGAGACATTTGTTAGTTTATAGGAATTACTTTAGCTTGTTCAAAATCTGGAACATGCATGATTTTGTGATAGACAAATGCTGTCATATAAGTCTTATCCTGGTTGGCATCTCCTTAAAAAGGAAAGCAAGTCTACCAGAAGTTGCACAAGCACTCTGTACATACCTATTCTGTTCATACTCGATGTCATTAGCAAAACAACTAACAGAATTTTACGACATTAATCTGAACTCAAGCACGACGGCCTTGATGGAGCGCATGAAGCTCAAGTCTCTAGGTAAATATGGCAAGATTCCTAGCACCGTTAAGATCTTGTTTACTAGCAATCACAAGAAGTCAAGACCCGCTGGATTATACAGTGCCTCCGGCAGGAAAGCGAGTAATGGATAGTTTTAGCTCATTCTTCAAATATATTAATATAAATTGGAGGATAATCAAAATAAATAACCTCATTATTGAACAAATTTACTAAGTAGCTTAACGGCAATTATAATATTACAAAATTAGAAGATGAGCAGTGTGAGAGGATAATTACTCTTACCGCGGGAGTCAAAGAAACAATATCTAGGTTCCCGACCACATCAGTTCCCCGTCAAGGCAGAAAAGACCAGAGTCATTCAGTACTCGACAGATCTGATCAGTGCTTTTACTACAAGTAACTAATAAATCCAGCCAAAACTCTCCTTGATAGAGCACAAACTAGTTTTTTCATTTTTACAAAAAAATTGAGGTTGTTCATCCTCATGTTATATATATTAATCATTTAAAGAACATATAAATCATACCGAAACAACTATATGTAAATGTACAAAAATATAACCTTACCAAGTCAAAGCCCTAAAAAACAGGACATCATCCTAAATTCCTAGTTAAGCTTCTCATACGCTGTCTCCTTAGATTTGCTATCCTGGTAATATTACATTAATCAGATTAAATTTAACAAATAGCTTAAACCAAATTAGAAGCTTCATCTACCTGTGCAGCATCTCTGAAGATATCTTCAAATGACATTTTCACTGCAAGCTCCGCCTTCTCATAAACAAGCAAAACCATATTGGCGGGAGACTCAGGTTCGACTCCGTGCCACCCCCAATATTCTCACAATTTATTATGAACACGAAAGACAAATTTTTGCCCCAAAGATTGGCACTCGTGATCCACTTTTCGACCCAAAAATGGGCTCTTAGGTGAGGAGGAGTGCTAGAATATTAATATAAGATCCTCCCAATATTCTCACAATTTATTATTAACACGAAAGACAAATTTTTTCCCCAAAGATTGGCGCCCGTGATCCACTTTTCGACCCAAAAATGGGCTTTCGGGTGAGGAGGAGTGTTAGAATATTAATATAAGATGCTGGAAAGGGTCATCCTCTTACACCTTGAGATTTTAGAGCTACCGGTTCCTTGACAGTCATAAAGTACTTCTTCTAAAGCTTCATCTAAGTTCGTAGAAACCTTTTCACCTGTATATCTTAAACTGGGTAGTTACTATTTAGCACTGCCAAATCAAGGCACATTTGAGCCAAGTACTAATGAAAAAGTATCTGGTAGTTTGCTCCATCTTGTCAGTAGTTTGCTCATCAGAAACGATCTTGCCGACATCATACCATATCATAATTTTGAATCAAATCATATTCATTTTTGGCATCAAAATTGAATTTGTGCATCGGAACAGTTCATCATCTTCTTGTTTCCCAAATTTTGTGATGGATAAATAAGTAAAGATTCTACGAATTCTATAATTTCTTAAATAACTATTTTTTTGACGGATGACAGTTTTTGAACAAATTGCCTCAAAGCAAAGAGATAACTTTGATAGACAATGACTAAATGTGAGCCACTTTGCAATAACACAAACTTTGCATACTACACATTAAAGACCACAGTCTATACCCCTATGTCCTTATATCTGATGCTCATCTACCAACCTAACAAACTGAGAAAATACAATAAGGCCCCTGTAGTACCAATGGTCCATGTATGGATCCTACTCAGCAAACTACAAGTACAAGTCCATCTACATACATGCTGCAGTACAACCAATTATTTGACATAAATGTAAAATGCAAGACTAGTAAAATGTAACACCAGTTTATTACTCCCCCTCAAGATGGGTGGAGATGTCAGTTGAGACTTTAATCTTGCGAAGAAGAAAATTGTATTGTTTGACCCCAAGTGGTTTAGTCAGTATGTCCGCCAACTGAGAATGAGAAGGCACATGCTCAGTAAATATACTTCCATCTGTGATCTTGTCATTGATGAAGTGACAATCTATTTCGATGTGTTCCGTTTGTTCGTGAAGCAGAGGGTTGGCACCAATAGACAACGCCGCTTTATTATCACTCTTTATGATCGTAAGGGGCAAGTTGTGTAAACCCATATCCTTAAGTAGTGAGGAAAGCCATGTTACCTCACAACATGTGATAGCCATTGCACGGTACTCCGCTTCTGCAGTGGATTGAGCTACAACTAATTATTTTTTAGTTTTCCACGAAATAGGGAAGTACCTAGCAAAACATAGTTGCCCGACATTGATTTCCTCGTTGTTGAGCAGCTCGCCCAGTCACTGTCATAATATGTAGTGAGCTGGGCAGCTGAAAAAGAGGCTAACAGTATGCCTTGTCCTGGGTTATTTAGGAGATATCGCAAAATTCTTTTTGCAACTTGCAGATGCACACAGGTTGGTCTTTGCATATATTGTGCAAGATTATGCACTGGGAACGCCAAATCTGGTCTCGTGATCGTCATGTAGATCAGTTTTCCAAGCAATCATTGATACGGTTGGGGATCAGTTAGGTGTTCTCCTTTGTCTGCTGTCATATGAACATGTGTGTCCATTGGAAGCTTGAGTGGTGTGGCTGCTGCCATCCCAAATTCTCTAATCAAGTCCAATGTGTATTTTTTCTGTGACGCAAAGAATCCTGCACTACTTCTGTCAATTTCCAGCCCAAGGAAATAGCTGACTGGCCCAAGATCTTTCATGTGGAAGTGCTTTGACAACATAACCTTTAACTCAGCAATAGATTCCTGGCAATTTCCTGAGATGAGAATATCATCCACGTAGATTAATACCAATGTAATGACAGCATTTTCAACCTTCAAGTACAAACTGTAGTCAGCTTTCGAATGGCTGAAGCCAATTGATACCAGGGTGATTGACAGTTTGTGGTGCCACTGTCTAGAGGCTTGGCGGAGACCATACAACGCCTTCTTTAGTCTACACACCAATTTTGCTGCTTCTTTACCACTTAACGTTTGGCCTTGTTTGATTCTAGTGCCATACCCCGAATAACCTGGTGGCATTGTCATATAAACAATTTATTCTAATTCTCCATTGAGGAAAGCATTCGAGACATCCAGTTAGTGAACATGCCACTCCATCGCTGCAACTACCAATAATGCCCTCACAGTGACCATCTTAGTTACTGGTGCGAAGGTCTCCACGTAGTCTATGCCATATGTTTGTTTGTATCCCAAAATCACCAACCTCGCTTTGTATTTTTCAATTGATCCATCCGCCTTGAATTTGGTTTTGTAAATCCACTTACACCTTATAGCTTTCCTATCGTTTGGTAGATTGGTTACTTCCTAAGTTTGGTTTCTCTCCAAGAATTCAAGCTCAACATTCATTGCATCCACCCAATGTGAAATTTTGACTCCTTGATGAAAAGATGTGGGATCTATTTGTGGAATCATAGTGGCTAGGAAATAGTTGAAACTCGAGCTAACTAGTTGTGAGGTCACTGTCGTTGCACTTACAGCCGCATTCAGCGTCGGAGTGACAAAATCCTGAAGCCATACTGGTTGTTTTAATGCTCTTTTCGACCTCCTTACTTCTTGTTGTTCAGATTCATCCTCAAGAGTGTCCTCTGCTTCATCATTTTCTTCAGTCTCCTCCTATTCATGTTCTGTCTCATCCATTGAGACCTCAATGTCATCTTCACATATTTGCTTTTCTGAGGAAGGCATCTGAGTTGGTAGTGGCTGTGCATATGGCTTCTCCCCATTTATGTTCAAAGGGAAGATTCCCTCATGGAATGTGACATGTCGTGAGACAAACACCTGCATCGTCTGCAAATTGAGTACCCTGTATCCCTTGGTCATGCTAGGATAACCTATGAATGCACAAGGTATCCCCCTCACTGTAAATTTATTGCTCCCATTGTGTGGCATTGTAAGCCATGGCCAAGCATCCAAATGTTCTCAGTTCATCATAATCCACTGGTTCAACTTTCAGTTTCTCATAAGGCACTTCGAATTTCAGTGTAGCACTTGGTAGTCTGTTAACGATGTGGACAACAGTCAATACACATTCCCCTCAGTAGCTTAGTGGTATTCCAGACTGAAAATGAAGTGCTCATACAATTTCCAGCACATGTCGGTGCTTCCTCTCTGCTCGTGCGTTTTGTTGTGGTATATGGGGACAGGATTTTTGGTTAACCATACCTTTCTTGGCAAAGTATTCAGTACAAGCTTTATCTGCAAATGCCAATGCATTGTCCGACCTTATGGTTCTTATTTTTCCTTCAAATTAAGTAGTGACATACTCTTCAAACTTTATCAGCATCTCCAAATAATCAGACTTCTTTTCAAGCAAATATACCCAGGTCATACGGCTATAATCATCCACGAGAGCTAAAAAGTACCTGTATTTTGTTTTCGTGGGCACCTTGTACGGCCCCCAAATGTCCGTGTGCACCAGATCGAAAGCTTTAGAAGCATGTGATTTGTTCAAGGGAAAAGGGAGCTTGGTCATCTTGGCCATAGGGCAAGTGATACACACCTGCTGTTTTCGCTGATGCAGACACCTCTTAATACGATCTATGTGTTGTAATTTCGATGCTGGTGCATGTCCCAATCTCCGATGCCAAGTGATGTATTCATTCCCAGTTATAACTCCATCCTTCTTGTCATTCATACATTCCTTCAGTTTTTGACTTGCCACTGCCAGACCTTGGGTGTTTGTCTTCTCATTTTGCAGATAATACAGTCCCTTTTTCAGCTTTCCAATTCCTACCACTGCTCTGCTGACTGTCCCTTATGTAGCACCTTTCAGGCTGAAACATCACTTCACACTTGCCATCCCTTACGAGTTTGTGAATGGATAGAAGGTTGTGGTGGAATTGAGGTACATGTAACATGTTTTTGAGCTTCAAGCCATTGGGAAGTGTCACATCCTCAACATGTGTTATCACCGCCTTTGCACCAGTTGGCAATGTTATTGTGAAGGTGGATGGAGCCAGCTTAACATTCATTAGATTTTTCAGGGACGACGTCTTGTGGTCTGACGCCCCGAAATCAATTATCCACTACATTGCTCCTGTCACCTTTTCCTTTCCACTGTTCACCATACCTTAAAACTCATAGTCCAGTTTATCATCCGTTTCAGAATTCTTCACATTGGACCTTCCCATATGCGGAATCAGCTTCAGTAATTGATCCAATTATTGTGCAGTGACCGTGACTGCTTGCTCACCGTCAACATTTCCTTGTGCATTGTTCGCTACTCTGGGCACATTGTTTTTTCTATTTCCTGGCCATTTGTCCACTGCTTGCTTTTTTCCCAGCTTATGCCTGTAGTGCCATTGAGGGTAGCCCGTTGTCTTCCAGCATTTGTCACTTCCATGATGACCTTTCCTTCCACATGTTCTACAAGTTGGTACTCTGTTCACACCCCCTTTGATATACATTGTTAACACATCAGTGTCACCCATCACTCCTTGTGTCAAGACCTCCTTCTCTTACTCTTCTTGCAGCATTGCTGAGCACGCTTCTTTTACAGTTGGTAAGGTGTTCATCATCAGGAGTTAACTCCTTTGTGCCCCATACATGTCGTCCAATCCATTCAAGAATTAGAATAACCTCGATTCTTCCTTCATAGTTTCTATAGCACTTAACAGCTTTGTTACATCAGTTGTCACGTTAGTGACCCTTGGTAGAATATTCATTGAGTCAATCTCTTCCCATAGACTACTCATACTGGTATAATAATCACTGACCTTCATCCCATTTTGTTCAAGGTTGAACAGGTCTTTACTTAGTTTGTACTTTCTTGAACCATTAGACAAAGAGAAACGTTTCTCAAGTTGTTTCCATATATCATTTGTAGTATTAATAAACAACACAGAATGCTTTATGTTATCTGAACGATTAAAGTGGATCCAAGAAATTACCATATTATTACATGTGTCCCACTGAGCTGCCTCCGCAACATCTGTTGTGCTTCTCACCACTATACCATCTATGAAACCAAGATTCTATTTTGCTGAAAGCTGGATCTCAAATGACCTCCTCCACATTTTGTATCTCCTGCTCCTTGCAATTTTGTTACATTTATGGAGGTTGGCCCATCAGATGGGTGCAAGAACAAAGGGTTTTATAGGTCTGTAAATGATAACTTGTTGGTAGACATGTGTAGATCTAAAAATAAGCTGGTGTGTGATGGTGACAATACAACACTCACATATCAAGACCTCAAAGAACACAAACTGCTTTCTGTAAAGCTACTGCTGACTTAACATTACACAACTGTGTTTAAAGATACAAATCTCTAAGCTCGCTCTGATACCATGAAAACAAATTAATTCAAAGCAAAGAGATAACTTTGATAGACAATGATTGAATGTGAGCCACTTTGCAACAACACAAACTTTGCATACTACACATTGAGGACCACAGTCTACACCCCTATATCCTTATATCTGATGCTCATCTACCAGCCTAATAAACTGGAAAAATACAATAAGGCCCCTGTAGTGCCAATGGTCCATGTATGGATCCTACTCAACAAACTACAAGTACAAGTCTATCTGCATACATGCTGCAGTACAACCAATTATTTGACATAAATGTAAATACAAGACTAGTAAAATGTAACACCAATTTATTATGTTTTGATGTTTAAACAAAAGATAAAAATAATAGACTATGAAAAAATGCGCATCTAGAATAAATTCGGGACTCTACGGGCTCATCAACAATGGCAAAAAAATTGGTGATTTTATTGGAGCATACCACGATGAGATCTTCGACTAGGGTGAAATTGTAATAATTAAGATGGTTGTGAGAACCTACAACTGGATTAAGAACTGTCTCCTTATTCAGGATATATAGACTTACTAGCGTGGCATTGTTATTTAAGTTCAAGAGTTACAATTTAACAACCACAGCATTGTATGTCCTATTTGTTGACTGTAGAAGGGTCAAGAGAGTCCTGGAAAATCTCAAACCCCAACAAGTGCACCTGCTGTTTAAGTTTAAAAATGACAGTTCAATTAGCTACTTCATGAGCATGCCAGTCATCAATCATCAACCAAACGTGATGCATGAAATTAATCAATAGACACCGCCTATTTTTGCATGTACATTTTTATTCAGAGAATAATATATCTGTTATCTATTATAAATATAATAGCCCATGGGGCAATATGAGACATTTTATTATCCTTTAATTCATGAGACATTTTATTCCACCTAAATGATGAGACATTTTATTCAACTTGATTTTTTGGAAAAAATTACATTTGATGGGGATCAAACCCAGGTCTCACCCTTACTTTGTAATACATCATACCACTAAGCCACTCATAACCATGTGTTATTAATTATAAACATATTATGTGTGCTTGTGTGTCGTTGAAATAATAAATATTTGGTATTTTAAGTATTGAGACACTAAGCCACTCATAACCATGTGTTGTTAATTATAAACATATTATGTGTGCTTGTGTGTCGTTGAAATAATAATCATGTGTTGTTAATTATAAACATATCATGTGTGCTTGTGTGTCGTTGAAATAATAAATATTTAGTATTTTAATTATTGAGACACTAAGCCACTCATAACCATGTGTTGTTAATTATAAACATATTATGTGTGATTGTGTGTCATTGAAATAATAACCATGTGTTGTTAATTATAAACATATTATGTGTGCTTGTGTGTCATTGAAATAATAAATATTTGGTATTTTAATTATTGAGACTTATTAATAAGTTTTTAACCATCTTTTCTTTTGACATTATTTAAGAGTTCTAAAATTGAATTTATCTATCTAATCTATCTATTTATAAGATATTTTATTACCCTTTAAAGACATAAAATTGTTTTTGGTGGGGATCGAACCCAGGTCTCACCCTTGCTTTGCAATACATCATACCACTAAGCCACTTAGCACTAAGTGTTGTTAAATATAAACATATTATGTGTGCTTGGGTGTCGTTGAAAGAATAAATGTTTGGCATTTAATTATTGAGACTTATTAATAATTTTTTAACCATCTTTACTTTTGACATTAGTACTTTCCATTATCTATTATCTATTATATATTATCTATCTATATAATATATTTAATTTTTAACTTCCAACATAATTATTAAATTATTTGAGAAGTTCTAAAATTAAATTTATCTATATATCATCTATCATCTATCGTCTATCATCTTTATCTATATAATACACCAACATGGCTAAAAAATTAATGAGACATTTTATTCATATGAAATGACGGATTTGCCCGTATCTTTTTTATATTTAAAAAAATGTTGTTAATGGGATTTGAACCTGATTCTATCCATTTACTTGCACACTTCAATTTCACTATGCCAGCATGTCTTTTGTGTTTTTAGTCATGCACTTAATATGTATCTGTACCATGAAAGTAAAATTTGGTATTTTATCATTGCAACTTACAGAATAGTATTTTTTTTTTTGAAGAAAACGATCAAATTTCATTAAGCAACATCAAGCAAAAGAGTCTCAAACAACAAACCTGGAGGAGACGTTAATATGTTTGGTGAATCTAGCTAACAAGGTAAACGAACCATTAGATGGACGGCCTTATTTGCCTGCCGTTTAACAAACACAACTGAAAAATCTTGTGTAGATAGGAGTGCTATATCCGACTTGTGTGCAAGTTCTTAAATAAAATAGCAATGACTGAGATGAATGTGCTCATGATGTTAACTATTATCGCAATTTGATTATAAGCTCATATTGGATGGTGACAATATATCGTGTACATTGAGAGAGTAACCGTGATACATATTGATTATCAAATGAAAGGGTTTTACGGGATGAAAGGTTTCAAATACTGAGAATTTCTCATTTGAAGTTTAGTAGATTTTTAGTTGAAGATACTAGAGATGCGGTTTGACAACAATCAGTACCTCAATAGGAAGCTCGACTTAGTTTTTTTTTTTTTTTTTTTCTTCCTACCCCAGATGGATAGTTTTTTTTATTATTTCATGAAAATAAACTAGCTATTTAATTATATGTATCAACCTTTTGTTTTTAAATACGTAAAAGCTAAATTACTTGTACTCATTCAATTACATGCAGATATATTAATATTAAAATTAAAATTTTACATATAAATCATTT